>JAWQFJ010028230.1:145000-158658 GCA_034096865.1 Theodoxus fluviatilis | reverse complement strand
AAGACAAGACAAAACAGGACAAGACAAGACAAGACAAGACAAGACAAGACAAGACAAGAGAAGACAAGACAAGAGAAGACAAGACAAGACAAAACAGGACAAGACAAGACAAGACAAGACGAGACAGGACAGGACAGGACAGGACAGGACAGGACAGGACAGGACAGTACAGGACAGGACAGGACAAGACAGGACAGGACAAGACAAGACAAGACAAGACAAGACAAGACAAGACAAGCCAAGACAAGACAAGACAAGACAAGACAAGACAAGACATGACAAGACAAGACAAGACAAGACAAGACAGGACAAGAGAAGACAAGAAAGACAAAACAGGACAAGACAAGAGAAGATAAAACAGAACAAGACAAAACAGGACAAAATATACAAGACAAGACAAGACAAGGCAAGACAAGACAAAGCAACACAAGACAAGACAAAACAGACAAGAAAAGACAAGACAGACAAGACCAGGCAGACAGACAGACAGACAGACAGACAGGCAGGCAGGCAGGCTGGCAGGCAGGCAGCAAGGCAGGCAGGCAGGCAGGCAGACAGGCAGGCAAGCAGGCAAGCAGGCAGGCAGACAGGCAGACAGGCAGGCAGACATGCAGGCAGACAGGCAGACAAGACAAGACAAGACAAGACAAGACAAGGCAACACAGACGAGACAAAACAGGACGCGACAAGGCAAGACAGGACAAGAGATACAAGACAAAACAGGACAAGACAGGACAAGACAAGACAAGACAAGACAAGACAAGACCAGACAAGACAAGACAGGACAGGACAAAGCAGACAGGACAAGATAAGACAAAACAAGTCAAGACAAGACAAAACAAGATAAGAGAGGACAAAACAGACAGGACAAGACAAGACAAGACACAAAAGGACAAGACAGACAAGACAAGTCAAGACAAGACAAGACAGACAGGACAAGACAAGACAAGATAAGACAAGTCCACACAGACGAGACAAAACAGGACAAGACAAGACAAGACAAGACAAGACAAGACAAGACAAGACAAGACAAGACAAGACAACACAGACGAGACAAAACAGGACAAGACAGACAGGACAAGACAAGACAAGACAAGACAAGACAAGACAAGACAAGACAAGACAAGACAAGACAAGACAAGACAAGACAAGACAAGACAAAACAGGACAAGACAAGACAAAACAGGACAAGACAAGTCAAAACAGGACAAGACAGGCAGGACAAGACAAGACAAGACAAAACAGGACAAGACAAGACAAAACAGGACAAGACAAGACAAGACAAGACAAGACAAGACAAGACAAGACAAGACAAGACAAGACAAGACAAAGCAAGACAAGACAACACAGCCGAGACAAAACAGGACAAGACAAGACAAGACAGGACAAGACAGACAGGACAAGCCAGACACAACAAGACAGACAGGACAAGACAAGACCAGACCAGACAAGACCAGACAAGACAAGACAAGACAAGACAAGACAACACAGACGAGACAAAACAGGACAAGACAAGACAAGACAGGACAAGACAGACAGGACAAAACAAGACAAGACAAGACAAGACAAGACCAGACAAGACCAGACAAGACAAGACAAGACCAGACAAGACCAGACAAGACAAGACAGGACAAGACAAGACAAGACAAGACAAGACAAGACAAGACAAGACAGGACAAGACAAGACAAGACAAGATAAGACAGGACAAGACAACACAACACAAGACAAGACAGGACAAGACAGGACAAGACAGGACAAGACAAGACAACACAACACAACACAAGACAGGACAAGACAGGACAAGACAGGACAAGACAAGACAACACAACACAAGACAAGACAGGACAAGACAGGACAAGACAGGACAAGACAGGACAAGACAGGACAAGACAGGACAAGACAGAACAAGACAAGACAAGACAACACAAGACAAGACAGGACAAGACAGGACAAGACAGGACAAGACAGGACAAGACAAGACAAGACAAGACAAGACAAGACAAGGACAAGACAAGACAAGACAAGACAAGACAGGACAGGACAAGACAAGACAGGACAAGACAAGACAGGACAAGACAAGACAAGACAAGACAAGACAGGACAAGACAAGACAAGACAAGACAAGACAAGACAAGACAAGACAAGACAAGACAAGACAAGACAAGACAAGACAAGACAAGACAAGACAGGACAGGACAAGACAAGACAAGACAAGACAAGACAGGACAAGACAAGACAAGACAAGACAAGACAAGACAAGACAGGACAAGACAAGACAAGACAAGACAAGACAGGACAAGACAAGACAAGACAAGACAAGACAAGACAAGACAAGACAAGACAAGACAAGACAAGACAAGACAAGACAAGACCGGACAGGACAAGACAAGACAAGACAAGACCGGACAGGACAAGACAAGACAAGACAACACAAGACAAGACAAGACAAGACAAGACAAGACAGGACAGGACAGGACAAGACAAGACAAGACAAGACAAGACAAGACAGGACAAGACAAGACAAGACCAGACAAGACAAGACAAGACAAGACAGGACAAGACAAGACAAGACAAGACAAGACAAGACAAGACAAGACAAGACAAGACAAGACAAGACAAGACCGGACAAGACAAGACAAGACAAGACAAGACAAGACAAGACAAGACAAGACAAGACAAGACAAGACAAGACAAGACAAGACAAGACAAGACAAGACAGGACAAGACAAGACAAGACCGGACAGGACAAGACAAGACAAGATAAAACAGGACAAAACAGACAGGACAAGACAAGACAGGACAAAAGATACAAGACAAAACACGACAAAACAGACAGGACAAGACAAGACAAGACAAGACAAGACAAGACAAGACAAGAAAAAGACAAGACGAAACAGACAAGACGAAATAGACAAGACAAAACAGAAAAGAGAGACAAGACAAGACAAGACAAGACAAGACAAGACAGACAGACAGACAGACAGACAGACAGACACACACACAGACAGACAGACAGACAGACAGACAGACAGACAGACAGACAGACAGACAGACAGACACACACACACACACACACACAGACAGACAGACAGACAGATACACAGACAGACAGACAGACACACAGACAGACAGACAGACAGACAGACAGACAGACAGACAGACAGACAGACAGACAGACAGACAGACAGACAGACACACAGACATACAGACACACAGACAGACAGACAGACAGACAGACAGACAGACAGACAGACAGACAGACAGACAGACAGACAGACAGACAGACAGACAGACAGACAGACAGACAGACAGACAGACAGACAGACAGACAGACAGACAGACAGACAAACACACAGATACACAGACAGACAGACAGACAGACAGACAGACAGACAGACAGACAGACAGACAGACACATAGACAGACAGACAGACCGGACAGACAGACACACAGACAGGCAGACAAGACAAGACAAGACAAGACAAGGCAACACAGACGAGACAAAACAGGACGCGACAAGGCAAGACAGGACAAGAGATACAAGACAAAACAGGACAAGACAGGACAAGACAAGACAAGACAAGACAAGACAAGACCAGACAAGACAAGACAGGACAGGACAAAGCAGACAGGACAAGATAAGACAAAACAAGTCAAGACAAGACAAAACAAGATAAGAGAGGACAAAACAGACAGGACAAGACAAGACAAGACACAAAAGGACAAGACAGACAAGACAAGTCAAGACAAGACAAGACAGACAGGACAAGACAAGACAAGACAAGACAAGTCCACACAGACGAGACAAAACAGGACAAGACAAGACAAGACAAGACAAGACAAGACAAGACAAGACAAGACAAGACAAGACAAGACAACACAGACGAGACAAAACAGGACAAGACAGACAGGACAAGACAAGACAAGACAAGACAAGCCAAGACAAGACAAGACAAGACAAGACAAGACAAGACAAGACAAGACAAGACAAAACAGGACAAGACAAGACAAAACAGGACAAGACAAGTCAAAACAGGACAAGACAGGCAGGACAAGACAAGACAAGACAAAACAGGACAAGACAAGACAAAACAGGACAAGACAAGACAAGACAAGACAAGACAAGACAAGACAAGACAAGACAAGACAAGACAAGACAAGACAAGACAAGACAAGACAAAGCAAGACAAGACAACACAGCCGAGACAAAACAGGACAAGACAAGACAAGACAGGACAAGACAGACAGGACAAGCCAGACACAACAAGACAGACAAAACAAGACAAGACAAGACAAGACAAGACAAGACAGACCAGACAAGACCAGACAAGACAAGACAAGACAAGACAAGACAACACAGACGAGACAAAACAGGACAAGACAAGACAAGACAGGACAAGACAGACAGGACAAGCCAGACACAACAAGACAGACAGGACAAAACAAGACAAGACAAGACAAGACAAGACAAGACCAGACAAGACCAGACAAGACAAGACCAGACAAGACCAGACAAGACAAGACAAGACCAGACAAGACCAGACAAGACAAGACAGGACAAGACAAGACAAGACAAGACAAGACAAGACAAGACAAGACAGGACAAGACAAGACAAGACAAGATAAGACAGGACAAGACAACACAACACAAGACAAGACAGGACAAGACAGGACAAGACAGGACAAGACAAGACAACACAACACAAGACAAGACAGGACAAGACAGGACAAGACAGGACAAGACAGGACAAGACAAGACAACACAACACAAGACAAGACAGGACAAGACAGGACAAGACAGGACAAGACAGGACAAGACAGAACAAGACAAGACAACACAACACAAGACAAGACAGGACAAGACAGGACAAGACAGGACAAGACAGGACAAGACAGGACAAGACAGGACAAGACAGGACAAGACAAGACAAGACAAGACAAGACAAGACAAGACAAGACAAGACAAGACAAGACAAGACAAGACAAGACAAGACAGGACAAGACAAGACAAGACAAGACAGGACAAGACAAGACAAGACAAGACAAAACAGGACAAGACAAGTCAAAACAGGACAAGACAGGCAGGACAAGACAAGACAAGACAAAACAGGACAAGACAAGACAAAACAGGACAAGACAAGACAAGACAAGACAAGACAAGACAAGACAGGACAAAGCAAGACAAGACAACACAGCCGAGACAAAACAGGACAAGACAAGACAAGACAGGACAAGACAGACAGGACAAGCCAGACACAACAAGACAGACAGGACAAGACAAGACCAGACCAGACAAGACCAGACAAGACAAGACAAGACAAGACAAGACAACACAGACGAGACAAAACAGGACAAGACAAGACAAGACAGGACAAGACAGACAGGACAAAACAAGACAAGACAAGACAAGACAAGACCAGACAAGACCAGACAAGACAAGACAAGACAAGACCAGACAAGACCAGACAAGACAAGACAGGACAAGACAAGACAAGACAACAAGACAAGACAAGACAAGACAAGACAAGACAGGACAAGACAAGACAAGACAAGATAAGACAGGACAAGACAACACAACACAAGACAAGACAGGACAAGACAGGACAAGACAGGACAAGACAAGACAACACAACACAACACAAGACAGGACAAGACAGGACAAGACAGGACAAGACAAGACAACACAACACAAGACAAGACAGGACAAGACAGGACAAGACAGGACAAGACAGGACAAGACAGGACAAGACAGGACAAGACAGAACAAGACAAGACAACACAACACAAGACAAGACAGGACAAGACAGGACAAGACAGGACAAGACAGGACAAGACAGGACAAGACAAGACAAGACAAGACAAGACAAGACAAGACAAGACAAGACAAGACAAGACAAGACAAGACAAGACAAGACAGGACAGGACAAGACAAGACAAGACAAGACAAGACAGGACAAGACAAGACAAGACAAGACAAGACAGGACAAGACAAGACAAGACAAGACAAGACAAGACAAGACAAGACAAGACAAGACAAGACAAGACAAGACAAGACAAGACAAGACCGGACAGGACAAGACAAGACAAGACAAGACCGGACAGGACAAGACAAGACAAGACAAGACAAGACAAGACAGACAGACAAGACAAGACAAGACAAGACAAGACAGGACAAGACAAGACAAGACAAGACAAGACAAGACAAGACAAGACAAGACAAGACAAGACCGGACAGGACAAGACAAGACAAGACAAGAACGGACAGGACAAGACAAGACAAGACAACACAAGACAAGACAAGACAAGACAAGACAAGACAGGACAGGACAGGACAAGACAAGACAAGACAAGACAAGACAAGACAGGACAAGACAAGACAAGACCAGACAAGACAAGACAAGACAAGACAGACAAGACAAGACAAGACAAGACAAGACAAGACAAGACAAGACAAGACAAGACAAGACAAGACAAGACAAGACAAGACAAGACAAGACAAGACAAGACCAGACAAGACAAGACAAGACAAGACAGGACAAGAGAAGACAAGACAAGACAAAACAGGACAAGACAAGACAAAACAGGACAAGACAAGTCAAAACAAGACAAGACAAGACAGGCAGAACAAGACAAGACAAAACAGGACAAGACAAGACAAGACAAGACAAGACAAGACAAAACAGGACAAGACAAGACAAGACAAGACAAGACAAGACAAGACAAGACAAGACAAGACAAGACAGGACAGGACAGGACAAGACAAGACAAGACAAGACAAGACAAGACAGGACAAGACAAGACAAGACAAGACAAGACAAGACAAGAACGGACAGGACAAGACAAGACAAGACAACACAAGACAAGACAAGACAAGACAAGACAAGACAGGACAGGACAGGACAAGACAAGACAAGACAAGACAAGACAAGACAGGACAAGACAAGACAAGACAAGACAAGACAAGACAAGACAAGACAAGACAAGACAAGACAGGCAGGACAAGACAAGACAAGACAAGACAAGACAAGACAAGACAAGACAAGACAAGACAAGACAAGACAATACAAGACAAGACAAGACAAGACAAGACAAGACAAGACAAGACAAGACAAGAGAAGACAAGACAAGACAAAACAGGACAAGACAAGACAAGACAAGACGAGACAGGACAGGACAGGACAGGACAGGACAGGACAGGACAGGACAGTACAGGACAGGACAGGACAAGACAGGACAGGACAAGACAAGACAAGACAAGACAAGACAAGACAAGACAAGACAAGACAAGACAAGACAAGACAAGACAAGACATGACAAGACAAGACAAGACAAGACAAGACAGGACAAGAGAAGACAAGAAAGACAAAACAGGATAAGACAAGAGAAGACAAAACAGAACAAGACAAAACAGAACAAGACAAAACAGGACAAAATATACAAGACAAGACAAGACAAGGCAAGACAAGACAAAGCAACACAAGACAAGACAAAACAGACAAGAAAAGACAAGACAGACAAGACCAGGCAGACAGACAGACAGACAGACAGGCAGGCAGGCAGGCAGGCTGGCAGGCAGGCAGCAAGGCAGGCAGGCAGGCAGGCAGACAGGCAGGCAAGCAGGCAAGCAGGCAGGCAGACAGGCAGACAGGCAGGCAGACATGCAGGCAGACAGGCAGACAAGACAAGACAAGACAAGACAAGACAAGGCAACACAGACGAGACAAAACAGGACAAGACAAGGCAAGACAGGACAAGAGATACAAGACAAAACAGGACAAGACAGGACAAGACAAGACAAGACAAGACAAGACAAGACCAGACAAGACAAGACAGGACAGGACAAAGCAGACAGGACAAGATAAGACAAAACAAGTCAAGACAAGACAAAACAAGATAAGAGAGGACAAAACAGACAGGACAAGACAAGACAAGACACAAAAGGACAAGACAGACAAGACAAGTCAAGACAAGACAAGACAGACAGGACAAGACAAGACAAGACAAGACAAGTCCACACAGACGAGACAAAACAGGACAAGACAAGACAAGACAAGACAAGACAAGACAAGACAACACAGACGAGACAAAACAGGACAAGACAGACAGGACAAGACAAGACAAGACAAGACAAGACAAGACAAGACAAGACAAGACAAGACAAGACAAGACAAGACAAGACAAGACAAGACAAGACAAGACAAGACAAGACAAGACAAGACAAGACAAGACAAAACAGGACAAGACAAGACAAAACAGGACAAGACAAGTCAAAACAGGACAAGACAGGCAGGACAAGACAAGACAAGACAAAACAGGACAAGACAAGACAAAACAGGACAAGACAAGACAAGACAAGACAAGACAAGACAAGACAAGACAAGACAAGACAAGACAAGACAAGACAAGACAAAGCAAGACAAGACAACACAGCCGAGACAAAACAGGACAAGACAAGACAAGACAGGACAAGACAGACAGGACAAGCCAGACACAACAAGACAGACAGGACAAGACAAGACAAGACAAGACAAGACCAGACCAGACAAGACCAGACAAGACAAGACAAGACAAGACAAGACAAGACAACACAGACGAGACAAAACAGGACAAGACAAGACAAGACAGGACAAGACAGACAGGACAAGCCAGACACAACAAGACAGACAGGACAAAACAAGACAAGACAAGACAAGACAAGACAAGACCAGACAAGACCAGACAAGACAAGACCAGACAAGACCAGACAAGACAAGACAAGACCAGACAAGACCAGACAAGACAAGACAGGACAAGACAAGACAAGACAAGACAAGACAGGACAGGACAAGACAAGACAAGACAAGATAAGACAGGACAAGACAACACAACACAAGACAAGACAGGACAAGACAGGACAAGACAGGACAAGACAAGACAACACAACACAAGACAAGACAGGACAAGACAGGACAAGACAGGACAAGACAGGACAAGACAAGACAACACAACACAAGACAAGACAGGACAAGACAGGACAAGACAGGACAAGACAGGACAAGACAGAACAAGACAAGACAACACAACACAAGACAAGACAGGACAAGACAGGACAAGACAGGACAAGACAGGACAAGACAGGACAAGACAGGACAAGACAGGACAAGACAAGATAAGACAAGACAAGACAAGACAAGACAAGACAAGACAAGACCGGACAGGACAAGACAAGACAAGACAAGACAGGACAAGACAAGACAAGACAAGACAGGACAAGACAAGACAAGACAAGACAAAACAGGACAAGACAAGACAAGACAAGACAAGACAAGACAAGACAAGACAAGACAAGACAAGACAAAACAAGACAAGACAACACAGCCGAGACAAAACAGGACAAGACAAGACAAGACAGGACAAGACAGACAGGACAAGCCAGACACAACAAGACAGACAGGACAAGACAAGACCAGACCAGACAAGACCAGACAAGACAAGACAAGACAAGACAAGACAACACAGACGAGACAAAACAGGACAAGACAAGACAAGACAGGACAAGACAGACAGGACAAAACAAGACAAGACAAGACAAGACAAGACCAGACAAGACCAGACAAGACAAGACAAGACAAGACCAGACAAGACCAGACAAGACAAGACAGGACAAGACAAGACAAGACAAGACAAGACAAGACAAGACAAGACAAGACAGGACAAGACAAGACAAGACAAGATAAGACAGGACAAGACAACACAACACAAGACAAGACAGGACAAGACAGGACAAGACAGGACAAGACAAGACAACACAACACAACACAAGACAGGACAAGACAGGACAAGACAGGACAAGACAAGACAACACAACACAAGACAAGACAGGACAAGACAGGACAAGACAGGACAAGACAGGACAAGACAGGACAAGACAGGACAAGACAGAACAAGACAAGACAAGACAACACAAGACAAGACAGGACAAGACAGGACAAGACAGGACAAGACAGGACAAGACAGGACAAGACAAGACAAGACAAGACAAGACAAGACAAGACAAGACAAGACAAGACAAGACAAGACAAGACAAGACCGGACAGGACAAGACAAGACAAGACAAGACAAGACAAGACAGGACAAGACAAGACAAGACAAGACAAGACAGGACAAGACAAGACAAGACAAGACAAGACAAGACAAGACAAGACAAGACAAGACAAGACAAGACAAGACAAGACAAGACAAGACAAGACAAGACCAAGACAAGACAAGACAAGACAAGACAAGACAAGACCAGACAAGACAAGACAAGACAAGACAAGACAGACAAGACAAGACAAGACAAGACAGACAAGACAAGACAAGACAAGACAAGACAAGACAAGACAAGACAAGACAAGACAAGACAGACAAGACAAGACAAGACAAGACAAGACAAGACAAGACAAGACAAGACAAGACAAGACAAGACAAGACAGGACAAGACAAGACAAGACAAGACAGGACAAGACAAGACAAGATAAAACAGGACAAAACAGACAGGACAAGACAAGACAGGACAAAAGATACAAGACAAAACACGACAAAACAGACAGGACAAGACAAGACAAGACAAGACAAGACAAGACAAGAAAAAGACAAGACGAAACAGACAAGACGAAATAGACAAGACAAAACAGACAAGAGAGACAAGACAAGACAAGACAAGACAAGACAAGACAAGACAGACAGACAGACAGACAGACAGACACACACACACACAGACAGACAGACAGACAGACAGACAGACAGACAGACAGACAGACAGACAGACAGACAGACAGACAGACAGACAGACAGACAGACAGACACACACACACACACACACACACAGACAGACAGACAGACAGACAGATACACAGACAGACAGACAGACAGACAGACAGACAGACAGACAGACAGACAGACAGACAGACAGACAGACAGACAGACAGACAGACAGACAGACAGACAGACAGACAGACAGACAGACAGACAGACAGACAGACAGACAGACAGACAGACAGACAGACAGACAGACAGACAGACAGACAGACAGACAGACAGACAGACAGACAGACAGACAGACAGACAGACAGACAGACAGACAAACACACAGATACACAGACAGACAGACAGACAGACAGACAGACAGACAGACAGACAGACAGACACATAGACAGACAGACAGACCGGACAGACAGACACACAGACAGGCAGACAAGACAAGACAAGACAAGACAAGACAAGACAACACAGACGAGACAAAACAGGACGCGACAAGGCAAGACAGGACAAGAGATACAAGACAAAACAGGACAAGACAGGACAAGACAAGACAAGACAAGACAAGACCAGACAAGACAAGACAGGACAGGACAAAGCAGACAGGACAAGATAAGACAAAACAAGTCAAGACAAGACAAAACAAGATAAGAGAGGACAAAACAGACAGGACAAGACAAGACAAGACACAAAAGGACAAGACAGACAAGACAAGTCAAGACAAGACAAGACAGACAGGACAAGACAAGACAAGATAAGACAAGTCCACACAGACGAGACAAAACAGGACAAGACAAGACAAGACAAGACAAGACAAGACAAGACAAGACAAGACAAGACAACACAGACGAGACAAAACAGGACAAGACAGACAGGACAAGACAAGACAAGACAAGACAAGACAAGACAAGACAAGACAAGACAAGACAAGACAAGACAAGACAAAACAGGACAAGACAAGACAAAACAGGACAAGACAAGTCAAAACAGGACAAGACAGGCAGGACAAGACAAGACAAGACAAAACAGGACAAGACAAGACAAAACAGGACAAGACAAGACAAGACAAGACAAGACAAGACAAGACAAGACAAGACAAGACAAGACAAGACAAGACAAGACAAGACAAGACAAGACAAGACAAGACAACACAGCCGAGACAAAACAGGACAAGACAAGACAAGACAGGACAAGACAGACAGGACAAGCCAGACACAACAAGACAGACAAAACAAGACAAGACAAGACAAGACAAGACCAGACCAGACAAGACCAGACAAGACAAGACAAGACAAGACAAGACAAGACAACACAGACGAGACAAAACAGGACAAGACAAGACAAGACAGGACAAGACAGACAGGACAAGCCAGACACAACAAGACAGACAGGACAAAACAAGACAAGACAAGACAAGACAAGACAAGACCAGACAAGACCAGACAAGACAGGTAAGACCAGACAAGACCAGACAAGACAAGACAAGACCAGACAAGACCAGACAAGACAAGACAGGACAAGACAAGACAAGACAAGACAAGACAAGACAAGACAGGACAAGACAAGACAAGACAAGATAAGACAGGACAAGACAACACAACACAAGACAAGACAGGACAAGACAGGACAAGACAGGACAAGACAAGACAACACAACACAAGACAAGACAGGACAAGACAGGACAAGACAGGACAAGACAGGACAAGACAAGACAACACAACACAAGACAAGACAGGACAAGACAGGACAAGACAGGACAAGACAGGACAAGACAGAACAAGACAAGACAACACAACACAAGACAAGACAGGACAAGACAGGACAAGACAGGACAAGACAGGACAAGACAGGACAAGACAGGACAAGACAGGACAAGACAAGACAAGATAAGACAAGACAAGACAAGACAAGACAAGACAAGACAAGACAGGACAAGACAAGACAAGACAAGACAGGACAAGACAAGACAAGACAAGACAGGACAAGACAAGACAAGACAAGACAAAACAGGACAAGACAAGTCAAAACAGGACAAGACAGGCAGGACAAGACAAGACAAGACAAAACAGGACAAGACAAGACAAAACAGGACAAGACAAGACAAGACAAGACAAGACAAGACAAGACAAGACAAAGCAAGACAAGACAACACAGCCGAGACAAAACAGGACAAGACAAGACAAGACAGGACAAGACAGACAGGACAAGCCAGACACAACAAGACAGACAGGACAAGACAAGACCAGACCAGACAAGACCAGACAAGACAAGACAAGACAAGACAAGACAACACAGACGAGACAAAACAGGACAAGACAAGACAAGACAGGACAAGACAGACAGGACAAAACAGACAAGACAAGACAAGACAAGACCAGACAAGACCAGACAAGACAAGACAAGACAAGACCAGACAAGACCAGACAAGACAAGACAGGACAAGACAAGACAAGACAAGACAAGACAAGACAAGACAGGACAAGACAAGACAAGACAAGATAAGACAGGACAAGACAACACAACACAAGACAAGACAGGACAAGACAGGACAAGACAGGACAAGACAAGACAACACAACACAACACAAGACAGGACAAGACAGGACAAGACAGGACAAGACAAGACAACACAACACAAGACAAGACAGGACAAGACAGGACAAGACAGGACAAGACAGGACAAGACAGGACAAGACAGACAAGACAAGACAACACAACACAAGACAAGACAGGACAAGACAGGACAAGACAGGACAAGACAGGACAAGACAGGACAAGACAAGACAAGACAAGACAAGACAAGACAAGACAAGACAAGACAAGACAAGACAAGACAAGACAAGACAGGACAGGACAAGACAAGACAAGACAAGACAAGA
>JAWQFJ010028230.1:117500-140000 GCA_034096865.1 Theodoxus fluviatilis | reverse complement strand
TGAAATGACGTGGCTCCAACAATGAAATGGCGTGGCTCCAACAATGAAATGTCGTGGCTCCAACAATGAAATGTCCTGGCTCCAACAATGAAATGGCGTGGCTAACAATCAAATGACGTGGCCCCAATAATGAAATGACGTGGCTAACAATAAAATGAAGTGACTCCATCAATGAAATGAAGTGACTCCAACAATGAAATGACGTGGCTCCAACAATGAAATGACGTGGCTAACAATCAAATGACGTGACTCCAACATTGAAATGACATGGCTCCAACAATGAAATGACGTGGCTCCAACACTGAATGACGTGGCTCCAACAATGAAATGACGTGGCTCCAACAATGAAATGACGTGGCTAACAATAAAATGACGTGACTCCAACAATGAAATGCCGTGGCTCCAACAATGAAATGACGTGGCTAACAATCAAATGACGTGACTCCAACAATGAAATGACGTGGCTCCAACAATGAAATGACGTGGCTCCAACAATGAAATGACGTGGCTCCAACAATAAAATGACGTGGCTAACAATAAAATGACGTGACTCCAACATTAAAATGACGTGGCTCCAACAATGAAATGACGTGGCTCCAACAATGAAATGACGTGACTCCAACAATGAAATGACGTGGCTCCAACGATGAAATGACGTGGCTCCAACAATGAAATGACGTGGCTCCAACAATGAAATGACGTGGCTCCAACAATGAAATGACGTGACTCCAACAATGAAACGACGTGGCTAACAATCAAATGACGTGACTCCAACAATGAAATGACGTGGCTCCAACAATGAAATGACGTGGCTCCAACAATGAAATGGCGTGGCTAACAATCAAATGACGTGACTCCAACAATGAAATGACGTGACTCCAACAATGAAATGACGTGGCTCCAACAATGAAATGACGGCTCCAGCAATGAAATGACGTGGCTCCAACAATGAAATGACGTGGCTCCAACAATGAAATGACCTGGCTCCAACATTGAAATGACGTGGCTCCAACTATGAAATGACCTGGCTCCAACAATGAAATGACCTGGCTCCAACATTGAAATGACGTGGCTCCAACAATGAAATGACGTGGCTCCAGCAATGAAATGACATGACTCCAACACTGAAATGACGTGTCTCCAACACTGAAATGACGTGGCTCCAACAATGAAATGACGTGGCTCCAACAATGAAATGACGTGGCTCCAACAATGAAATGACGTGGCTCCAACACTGAAATGACGCGGCTCCAGCAATGAAATGACGTGGCTCCAACAATGAAATGACGTGGCTCCAACAATGAAATGACGTGGCTCCAACAATGAAATGACGTCGCTCCAACTATGAAATGACGTGGCTCCAACAATGAAATGACGTGGCTCCAACAATGAAATGACGTGGCTCCAACAATGAAATGACCTGGCTCCAACATTGCAATGACATGACTCCAACAATGAAATGACTTGGCTCCAACAATGAAATGACATGGCTCCAACATTGAAATGACATGACTCCAACAATGAAATGACGTGGCTCCAACAATGAAATGACGTGGCTCCAACAATGAAATGACGTGGCTCCAACAATGAAATGACCTGGCTCCAACATTGAAATGACGTGGCTCCAACTATGAAATGACGTGGCTCCAACAATGAAATGTCGTGGCTCCAACAATGAAATGTCGTGGCTCCAACAATGAAATGACCTGGCTCCAACAATGAAATGTCGTGGCTCCAACAATGAAATGACGTGGCTCCAACAATGAAATGTCGTGGCTCCAACAATGAAATGTCGTGGCTCCAACAATGAAATGTCGTGACTCCAACAATGAAATGTCGTGGCTCCAACAATGAAATGACGTGACTCCAACAATGAAATGACGTGGCTCCAACAATGAAATGACATGGCTCCAACATTGAAATGACATGACTCCAACAATGAAATGACGTGGCTCCAACGATGAAATGACGTGGCTCCAAGATTGAAATGACGTGGCTCCAACAATGAAATGTCGTGGCTCCAACAAGGAAATGACGTGGCTCCAACAATGAAATGACGTGGCTCCAACAATGAAATGTCGTGGCTCCAACAATGAAATGTCGTGGCTCCAACAATGAAATGACGTGGCTCCAACAATGAAATGTCGTGGCTCCAACAATGAAATGACGTGGCTCCAACAATGAAATGACGTGGCTCCAACAATGAAATGTCGTGGCTCCAACAATGAAATGTCGTGACTCCAACAATGAAATGTCGTGGCTCCAACAATTAAATGACGTGACTCCAACAATGAAATGACGTGGCTCCAACAATGAAATGACGTGGCTCCAACAATGAAATGTCGTAGCTCCAACAATGAAATGACCTGGCTCCAACAATGAAATGTCGTGGCTCCAACAATGAAATGACGTGGCTCCAACAATGAAATGACGTGGCTCCAACAATGAAATGACGTGGCTCCAACAATGAAATGACGTGGCTCCAACAATGAAATGACGTGGCTCCAACAATGAAATGACGTGGCTCCAACAATGAAATGACGTGGCTAACAATCAAATGACGTGACTCCAAAAATGAAATGACGTGGCTCCAACAATGAAATGACGTGGCCCCAATAATGAAATGACGTGGCTAACAATAAAATGAAGTGCCTCCATCAAAGAAATGAAGTGACTCCAACAATGAAATGACGTGGCTCCAACAATGAAATGACGTGGCTCCAACAATGAAATGACCTGGCTCCAACAATGAAATGGCGTGGCTCCAACAATGAAATGACGTGGCTCCAACAATGAAATGACGTGACTCCAAAAATGAAATGACGTGGCTCCAACAATGAAATGACGTGGCCCCAATAATGAAATGACGTGGCTAACAATAAAATGAAGTGCCTCCATCAAAGAAATGAAGTGACTCCAACAATGAAATGACGTGGCTCCATCAATGAAATGGCGTGGCTCCAACAATGAAATGACGTGGCTCCAACAATGAAATGACGTGGCTCCAACAATGAAATGACGTGGCTCCAACAATGAAATGACGTGGCTCCAAGATTGAAATGGCCTGGCTCCAACAATGAAATGACGTGGCTCCAACAATGAAATGACGTGGCTCCAACAATGAAATGACGTGGCTCCAAGATTGAAATGACCTGGCTCCAACAATGAAATGACGTGGCTCCAACAATGAAATGTCGTGGCTCCAACAATGAAATGACCTGGCTCCAACAATGAAATGACGTGGCTCCAACAATGAAATGACGTGGCTCCAACAATAAAATGACGTGGCTCCAAGATTGAAATGACCTGGCTCCAACAATGAAATGACGTGGCTCCAACAATGAAATGACGTGGCTCCAACAATGAAATGACGTGGCTCCAAGATTGAAATGACCTGGCTCCAACAATGAAATGACGTGGCTCCAACAATGAAATGACGTGGCTCCAACAATGAAATGACGTGGCTAACAATCAAATGACGTCACTCCAAAAATGAAATGACGTGGCTCCAACAATGAAATGACGTGGCCCCAATAATGAAATGACGTGGCTAACAATAAAATGAAGTGCCTCCATCAATGAAATGAAGTGACTCCAACAATGAAATGACGTGGCTCCAACAATGAAATGGCGTGGCTCCAACAATGAAATGAAGTGACTCCAACAATGAAATGACGTGGCTCCAACAATGAAATGGCGTGGCTCCAACAATGAAATGTCGTGGCTCCAACAATGAAATGTCCTGGCTCCAACAATGAAATGGCGTGGCTAACAATCAAATGACGTGGCCCCAATAATGAAATGACGTGGCTAACAATAAAATGAAGTGACTCCATCAATGAAATGAAGTGACTCCAACAATGAAATGACGTGGCTCCAACAATGAAATGACATGGCTAACAATCAAATGACGTGACTCCAACATTGAAATGACATGGCTCCAACAATGAAATGACGTGGCTCCAACACTGAATGACGTGGCTCCAACAATGAAATGACGTGGCTCCAACGATGAATTGACGTGGCTAACAATAAAATGACGTGACTCCAACAATGAAATGCCGTGGCTCCAACAATGAAATGACGTGGCTAACAATCAAATGACGTGACTCCAACAATGAAATGACGTGGCTCCAACAATGAAATGACGTGGCTCCAACAATGAAATGACGTGGCTCCAACAATGAAATGACGTGGCTAACAATAAAATGACGTGACTCCAACAATAAAATGACGTGGCTCCAACAATGAAATGACGTGGCTCCAACAATGAAATGACGTGACTCCAACAATGAAATGACGTGGCTCCAACGATGAAATGACGTGGCTCCAACAATGAAATGACGTGGCTCCAACAATGAAATGACGTGGCTCCAACAATGAAATGACGTGACTCCAACAATGAAACGACGTGGCTAACAATCAAATGACGTGACTCCAACAATGAAATGACGTGGCTCCAACAATGAAATGACGTGGCTCCAACAATGAAATGGCGTGGCTAACAATCAAATGACGTGACTCCAACAATGAAATGACGTGACTCCAACAATGAAATGACGTGGCTCCAACAATGAAATGACGGCTCCAGCAATGAAATGACGTGGCTCCAACAATGAAATGACGTGGCTCCAACAATGAAATGACCTGGCTCCAACATTGAAATGACGTGGCTCCAACTATGAAATGACCTGGCTCCAACAATGAAATGACCTGGCTCCAACATTGAAATGACGTGGCTCCAACAATGAAATGACGTGGCTCCAGCAATGAAATGACATGACTCCAACACTGAAATGACGTGTCTCCAACACTGAAATGACGTGGCTCCAACAATGAAATGACGTGGCTCCAACAATGAAATGACGCGGCTCCAACACTGAAATGACGCGGCTCCAGCAATGAAATGACGTGGCTCCAACAATGAAATGACGTGGCTCCAACAATGAAATGACGTGGCTCCAACAATGAAATGACGTCGCTCCAACTATGAAATGACGTGGCTCCAACAATGAAATGACGTGGCTCCAACAATGAAATGACGTGGCTCCAACAATGAAATGACCTGGCTCCAACATTGCAATGACATGACTCCAACAATGAAATGACTTGGCTCCAACAATGAAATGACATGGCTCCAACATTGAAATGACATGACTCCAACAATGAAATGACGTGGCTCCAACAATGAAATGACGTGGCTCCAACAATGAAATGACGTGGCTCCAACAATGAAATGACCTGGCTCCAACATTGAAATGACGTGGCTCCAACTATGAAATGACGTGGCTCCAACAATGAAATGTCGTGGCTCCAACAATGAAATGTCGTGGCTCCAACAATGAAATGACCTGGCTCCAACAATGAAATGTCGTGGCTCCAACAGTGAAATGACGTGGCTCCAACAATGAAATGTCGTGGCTCCAACAATGAAATGTCGTGGCTCCAACAATGAAATGTCGTGACTCCAACAATGAAATGTCGTGGCTCCAACAATGAAATGACGTGACTCCAACAATGAAATGACGTGGCTCCAACAATGAAATGACATGGCTCCAACATTGAAATGACATGACTCCAACAATGAAATGACGTGGCTCCAACGATGAAATGACGTGGCTCCAAGATTGAAATGACGTGGCTCCAACAATGAAATGTCGTGGCTCCAACAAGGAAATGACGTGGCTCCAACAATGAAATGACGTGGCTCCAACAATGAAATGTCGTGGCTCCAACAATGAAATGTCGTGGCTCCAACAATGAAATGACGTGGCTCCAACAATGAAATGTCGTGGCTCCAACAATGAAATGACGTGGCTCCAACAATGAAATGTCGTGGCTCCAACAATGAAATGTCGTGGCTCCAACAATGAAATGTCGTGACTCCAACAATGAAATGTCGTGGCTCCAACAATTAAATGACGTGACTCCAACAATGAAATGACGTGGCTCCAACAATGAAATGACGTGGCTCCAACAATGAAATGACGTGGCTCCAACAATGAAATGACCTGGCTCCAACAATGAAATGACGTGGCTCCAACAATGAAATGACGTGGCTCCAACAATGAAATGACGTGGCTCCAACAATGAAATGACGTGGCTCCAACAATGAAATGACGTGGCTCCAACAATGAAATGACGTGGCTAACAATAAAATGACAAGGCTCCAACGATGAAATGACGTGGCTAACAATAAAATGACAAGGCTCCAACGATGAAATGACGTGGCTCCAACAATGAAATGACGTGGCTAACAATAAAATGACGTGGCTCCAACGATGAAATGACGTAGTTGCAGCATTTACCTTACAATGTAGCCGACAGGGCATCACGAACGGTTGAAGAAACACTTGTGATTCAAAGCTAAGAGTGAGACAAATATTAACTATTCAAAACAACTTTTTCTGTCCTGCTGATTTGCACAGAACATTAGAAAGTACACACGTGCGTGATGATTCCAGTTGGTTACATGTCTTACGCCATGTGAATGCACGAAAAGAAGATTTCATTTCCAACTGTTTTTTCAAATAATGATCGGTGAGATGAGAAAAAGATGACAATGGACACCTACCTTCAGTGCGGTTGCCATTAGTCTGTTGCGAGTTGATTAGTTCGGCAATGGGTTCTTCTAGGATTAGTATGCACAAGACACATTTCATACAAGGATGAAATATGTGACTACTGTGCATTATCTATGAAATGTCAACAATGCCTCTATTTGGAGTAATATTGTCAGTCAAACACATGACAGCTACGACGATCAGTTAGATTCCTTTGGTCATGAAAAAGCCAGTTACCGCACACAAGTATGGTCGGTCCGTTTCGACGGTCCTTTCGTTTCGTTCTACGTTTGTCGCACATTTGGCAGAAAATATCATTTAGAAGCAAGCATGATTTCTGGCGAAGGACGCCAAGAAAGTTTAAGAAAAATAGCGCAACAGCATACGCGCATGTGCTATTGAAACGGCACATTATGTACAGAGAAGCACATTGTTTAATGAACAAATACGTGTATACAAACTCAAAAATTCTAACCCCACATTAATGAGCAGTGCAGGATAAGCATACTCACCTTGGATTGAATGGCTGAAACTTCCAGGTCCAATACTACATACCACAGTCGTACGCATTCATTTGCCTGGCATTGCCACACAGTAACCCTATGCAGGATGTCGCGTGATAAAGCGACGACAATAAGGGTGATGTGGACTAGTCACTTTTAATTGTAAATAAACAGGGTAAAAGAATCTCCTCCATTATTCGTGGTCGCACGCTTGCCGCTGTGGGCGTGGCTGCCGCGTAATGGAATGTACAGTATCACTCCGGAGCGAACCCAAGGGGATAGGGGGGTCCTCGGGAGGGGTGGTAGTGAGCGAAATCTACGGGGGCTATCCGATCATTAGCAGAGGGGTTTCGTATCTCGCTGTACCTTGGCGAGGAGTGATTGGAAGAGATAGCGGCGGCGGGAAATCTCTCATTAACGATTGGTGGTCAATCACGTGAGAGAGGGGACGCTGAGGTTTGATCGCGTCTGAGAGCTCAGTTCATTTTCCGTCGTTCTGGATGGAAGCAGCGGGTACGCATCTTCTGGTCATTGATGCGGGGGCTGCATGGTGCAGCTCGTGAGCGAAGTTGGTCGCTCTGGTGGAACTCTTCTCCGTATCAACTCTGGCAGTAGTTGATTCGCGCGAGAATGGAAGTGGAACTTTCCGCTGGCTGAGACGGGATTTCTGAGGATTTCACCACGGCCTGACGCTGAGGTGATTATTGTCTCCGCCATGTTGCTTTTACCACGTGGGAAATTGATTGTTGAATCTGGGTGGAAAAAAATAAGTCTATTGTTGGGTAGGGGATTCATATTTTCCATGGATGGAGTAAATCTATGGGTTAATTGGTTGAGTAATGAAGCTTTGGGTTCACGCTCACTCGCGGGGGGAGGCGAGTGAGGCATTTTTCTATTTGGGCATCAGGTCGGGGTGCGCCATATGAATCTTAAATTCTTGTGTGAATGGGCTTCGCGTGGGAAGCGGGGTAGTTGGATTATCGGGGCGAAACCTTGTGTGTTTTAGGCTCTTCGTCTTCATCTTCGTTTTCCTCGTCGTCGTGCCGTCGTCGTCTTATGGTATCTTCTACGGGCATGCCGACTACTTGCGGGAGCAGCGGGCTTCCCGCCTCGTCCTCTACGTTTCCACTAGTTCACCGTCCCGAGGGTATCATCGTGTCCACGTGATTCCTCAAGTGCTGCGTCTTCTTGGTGGAGCCTTGCAGTACTGTCCTCTCGATCCACGCGGGTGGGACTCGAGAGGGTTTTGACGTCTCCGAGGGCAATGCTGCGCTGGTCGGGAGTGACCTGTTGCGAGGCTGGGAGCGACGTCGGAAGCGCCAGGGCGTTTTCATCGAGCCGTTCGGTTCAGACGGCTGTGCAAGTATCGTTTTTCTCGATTGGTAATCGGTTAACCATAATTTCGTTAAGACAGGTCAGGTCTGGTAGTAACCGTCTAACGAAATCCACTTTAGGTGAAGTGGGGGAAGGAAAGTCCGTACGGTGCGGCCTGGACAATTAGGAGGGAGGATTGTACCAGAGGCAGAAGGGAGAGGGGAGAACGCTAGCTAGTGCATTCGCGGTGAGGCGACGTATTAAGCAGCCATATTGTCGCAGGGTGGACTATGCGACGAGAGGAGAGTGACTTATCAAATGATTCTCTGTAGAATGGTATTGGTCATTCTAACTCTGACAACTTTGGTATTCTGCCGTAGCTTAGAAATCTTCTTCTAAACTGAATTGCTGACTTGGAAAATTGAGTGTGACATTTATAAGTCAGGGTGAATCTCATGATGGACAAGAGGGGAATGGACTTGTTTCATGGGAAGGGGTCAAGTTTGCTTGGACACCGGGTTGACGCCAGGCGTGCGTCGGTTGACTGAAAACTCTTTGAGATTTCTGGGGACTGTGTTTGAAGACAGTGACTGGTTAGGGTGTGTTTGGGGACAACACCTTTCTTTTCAGGTTGGACTGAGAAGGGGAGAAACGGGTTGGTTTATCTTGGAGATTCATTCAGTGAATTTGAGACGTGTTCATCGCTGTGTTGATGCTAGTCACGTGTGCTAGGGGGAAAGCGCACTGTCAGCGATGTGGTGGTAAGCCGGGTTTTCTTCATGTGTAATTTCTTCACATTTTGCTGTTGTTGGTGTGACACGTCTACTCGTGTGTATGCAAGTTGCCGCGCGAGAAAGGGCGATTGCATGGTCGTGCTTGAAGCGGAGCGAGGTCGCTTTGTTTATGTCTGACTGTGGGCGTTCAGCCGGAAACGCCGCCATTTTAGGGGGGTTTGGGGGTGGCTGAGGAATGCGGAGGGGTTTTTGCTAGCGTGCACCTGGCCTCTCCGCGTGACGCTGAGAGCGGGGAGAGCGAGGCGCTTTGTTGACATTCTGCTCGTGCTGCAGTATTTTGGGTTTTGTTGAGGGGAGAGTTTTGAGGTTTGATGTTGTCAAAGTTTGTGGTGAACTTTGTGTATGGGACTGTGGTGGTGGTGTGTAGTTGAATTTATTTCAGGTTCTTGGGGAATAGTGGAAGAGAGAGCGGAGTTTGGAGATTGATTTTTGTACCTTATTGTAAACCCTAGTCACCGGTGACTTAGGTGTTCGTTTGAGATAAGGTTTTGGGATTATTGTTGTTTGTTTCCCTATTCCCTGCTGCCACTGTTGCTGTTGTTTTCTTTTCCAATTCTTTTCAGGAGGGGAAGAGCGTCTTTCCGCTTTTTGACCTGATTCCTCCTGCATTGTTTATTCCTTTATTTTGTTACACTTTATTCAGCCTGCCCTTCTTCAGCGGTCTCTGCCGCTAGAGGAAGTTTCGTTAGCTTGAATAAATTTGCATTTGTTTTCCAAACTGATTCATTGGCCTGTGTTATTTGAGTCTGGGTTGTTCTCTTGTTGTTGTGGTGTCCCCCCAAGGAGTGGAGGTTGGGTTTAGTTGTAAACCCTTTTACTTATCAGGGCCATCTCTCCTGGAGGCGATTATCTCGTCCTCTGGGAAGTAGTTCATAACTTCTAAAAGTCTTTGATAAGTAATTTAAAACGCGACATTGGCGAGCCGAGCCTACAGGATATTTGTCTAGTTTTCTAATTTTTGAGAAAAATTACTCCACTTTGTCGAACCGTCCACACCTTGGGGAGCACCAGGCCATTGATGATAGTTTGCTTATGTTCGTTTATATTTGCCTTTTCATGGTTGCCTACTCGTTGTACTCTTGCCAGCCTGATTTGCTTGTTTGTGCATTATTGATTGTTCACTCGACTTGACTATTTCACGCGGTTGTGAAAGTTTTCGAGATGGAGCTTCGTTCGGGACGCGCTATGGGGGAAGATAGCGATGACGAGAGGGTAGTGGAAACAAGGGACGATAGAATAGCCAGGTGGCGTTCGTTAGCTACCACTCTCGGGGTAGAAGCTACAAATGTTCCTACGTTCATAGCAGAACGCATGACTCAGGAGGAGGCTGAGATGGCGCGCTTGGAACTAGAGAGAACAAGGCTGGAAGATGCACGAGAGAGGGAGGATGAGAAGGCTGAAAGAGAGAGAGAGTGGAATGAAGAGAGGTTGAAGAGTGAGCGACGGAAGCGTGAGAGGGAACGCACGGAAGCTGAAGAAAGAGCTAGGAGAGAGAAAATGGAGCATGATCTGCGAATGCGAGTGTTGACTCAGGAGGCCAGACCGAGAACTCGCGAGGAAGAGGACCACCC
Source organism: Theodoxus fluviatilis (assembly GCA_034096865.1). NCBI lineage: Eukaryota > Metazoa > Mollusca > Gastropoda > Cycloneritida > Neritidae > Theodoxus > Theodoxus fluviatilis. Next base: position 129,255 of record JAWQFJ010028230.1, on the reverse strand, counting down.
GAGTTTGGATGAGGAGTCTGAGGAGAGTCGCGCAGATTCGAATTTCAGGGCTTCTATTCCGTTGTTCGACGAAAGGAAGGAAGAGATTGCTACGTGGTTGCGTAGGTTCGAACGCGTAGCTAACGTGTGCAAGTGGGGTGAGGATACTTGGGCCACGCGTATCTCGACTAGGCTTACGGGCCAAGCTGCTGAGTTGTACAATTCTCTGGACGACGACACAGCAGAGAACTATGTGAGTTTGAAGGCGGCATTATTGGCACGCTATCAACTCACCGCTGAGACTTACCGGCAGAGATTTCGGTCATGCAAGAGGAGGGAAAGCGAGACTTATGCACAGCTCTGTGCTCGCTTGTCTGAAAATCTAACGAAGTGGCAGGAACTTTCGAAGATCCCCGAGCTAAGACAGCTCATCCTCCTCGAGCAATTCCTACAGTCACTACCTACCGAGATGACTGTGTATATCCGGGAGCGGAGACCTCAGACGCTGACTGAGGCAGGAGAACTAGCCGAGATCTATGCCGAAGCGCACAACGGGTGCGAGCGGAAACCGTTCCGACCTAGTCAACCACAGGGTGGAAACTTTCGTGGGAAAGTAAAGAGCAAGGGTGGGAAGAAAGAGGGAGCAAAAGGGATGGGAACAGGGGGGCAGAACGCGAGGAGGTGCTATATCTGCCAGTCACCCAAGCACCTCGCGAGGGATTGTCCCAAGAGAGTAAAGACTGCAGGGGCAGTGTCTGGGGGACCGATCCGATCTTTGGGGCCCGTCGCCGTTCCGACCTTATGCCTTCCTTGTAGCCGTCTGAGCTACGACCCGAGATGTACTGTAACCGTAGACGGGGTGAGAGTCCAGGGACTCCGCGATACTGGATCGCAAGTGTGCGTTGTCAAGCGGACGCTTGTCGCACCGTCGAAGTTCAAAGGTCAAGAACTAGAAGTAGCCATGGCTGAGGTCAGCCTCAAGAGGTTCTATCCAGTCGTTCGCGTTAAAGTAGATAGTCCTTTCTACTCCGGTGACGTCGAAGCGGTCGTGATGGAATCACCCGCTGCCGACTTTATCGTAGGGAATCATGCTCTGCTGAGCGATTCCGACGTCCTTCCAGTGTATGCGCGACCTAAGTCAGTCTCTGTACTGACGCGCGCTCAGGAGTCTGCCAAGAGAAAAGTGAAGGCTACTCCTCTTCATGTAGCTTCGCCTGGGTTGGGAGAGGTGACGCCCGCGAAGTTGAGAGAAATGCAGTTGAACGATTCTTCTCTCCGTCACTGCCGAGAGGCTGCGGAGAAGAGGACGGTGACCTTGACGAAACAATCGGGAGAAGTCCGCTTTGTGTGGAAAAAGGGTTTGCTGTACCGAGAGTTCCGAGGGAAGGGAGTCGTGTACACACAAGTAGTAGTACCTAGTCAACTGAGGACGGGAGTTCTGCGTCTTGCGCATGAACCCCCCATGGGAGGTCACATGGGAGTGCAGAGAACCAGGGAAAGGGTATGGAAACACTTTTATTGGCCCGGGATGTGTCCTGAGACACGCCACTTCGTGTCGTCGTGTGACAAGTGCCAAAGAGTCTGCCCTAAGCCGCAGAAAGTGCCGATAGGCAAGATGCCTCTCATCGACACTCCTTTTGAGAGAGTTGCAGTGGATATCGTGGGTCCGATCACTCCTGCTGCGGAGAGTGGGAATCGGTACATTCTGGTCCTAGTGGACTATGCTACGCGGTACCCTGAGGCGATACCACTGAAAAGCATCGACGCAGTCACAGTAGCTGAGGCTATGTGGCAAGTTTGGACACGAGTGGGAATTCCCGCAGAGATATTGACCGACAGGGGAACCCAGTTTATGAGCGAAGTGATGCGCGAGGTCGAGAGGTTACTCGCCATCAAGGGGCTAGCTACGACCCCCTACCACGCTCAGGGAAATGGGCTCGTCGAGCGCTATAACGGCACGCTCAAGACGATGTTGCGAAAGCTGTCGCAAGAAAAGCCCAAGCAGTGGGACCGGTATATTCCCGCGCTCTTGTTCGCGTACCGGGAAGTCCCACAAGAGAGCCTAGGGTTTTCCCCTTTCGAACTACTCTATGGACGTACCGTTCGCGGCCCGATGGCAGTACTCCGAGGTTTGTGGACCGAGGAGGGGGCCGACGAACAAGTTCGCACTACGTCTGAGTACGTGGTCGAACTGCGCAACCGCATTGAGGAAACCTGCAAGCTGGCGCGCCGACGGTTGGCCACCGCTTCAGAGCGACACGCTGGAGTGTTCAACAGAAAGACGGTTGAACGACAGTTCCATCCGGGGGAACAAGTGCTGCTGTTGCTGCCGCAACAGCATAACAAGCTCCAACTGTGTTGGCAGGGACCCTTTGAGGTTGTGCAGAGGCGAGGGGAGTGCGACTACCTCATCAGAGCTTATGGGCGTGAGCGGCTCTATCACGCCAACCTCTTGAAGAGGTATCGAGTTCGACAGACGGGGGAGTCTGACCGCCCTGCCCCCGCCATTGCAGTCGCAGTGGTCGAGGAGGGAGAGGACATGACTCCGCCCGACCACGAACTTCCCCTCCCTCAGCTAGCGGGCGAGGAAACTGCCGGGGACATCGTGCTGGCTGCCACGTTAACTGACAGTCAGAGGAGGCAAGCGTTGAGTCTAGCGGCGAGGTACGAGACAGTCCTGACTGATCTCCCTCTCCAGACCGACCTCGTCTCCTTCGACATGACAGTCGAGACCGCACGACCCGTCAGAGTCCGGCAGTACCCTCTCCCGTATGCGAAACTGGAGACAGTGAAAGAGGAGGTGAAGGCGATGTTGCGGCTCGGTGTCATAGAGCCTGCAGCTTCGCCTTACAACGCTCCGGTCGTTCTCGTTAGGAAGAAGGATGGGCAGCATCGGTTCTGCGTCGACTACCGGTCATTGAACAGCGTGACTGTGTTCGACGCTGAACCCCTTCCTGACGTAGAGCACCTTTTTGCCAAGATCGGTGGGGCGAAATACTTCTCGAAAATAGACCTTTCAAAGGGCTATTGGCAGATCCCTGTGCGGGAGGATGTGCGGCCCATGACCGCTTTCACGACCCCAGCGGGCCAGTTCCAATTCCGTGTCATGCCTTTCGGGCTGAAGAACGCTGTCGCAGTCTTCTCTCGCATGATGCGGGCCTTGCTGGAACCGCTGGGGAGGGGCGATGTCCATAACTTCATGGACGACATCCTCATTGCTACTCGGACCTGGCCAGAGCACCTAGAGGCTTTGGAAGCCGTCTTGAAGTGCCTCAGGCGGGCTAACCTCTCAGCCCGACCCACGAAGTGTTGCGTGGGGTTCCGTGAGTTGAGCTTTTTGGGACACGTGGTGCGGGAGGGAGAAATCCTACCTGAGGCAGACAAGATTGAGAAGGTTGAGAATGCGCCAGTGCCGGAGACCAAGAAGCAGGTGCGCGCATTCTTGGGTCTCGCGGGATACTATAGGAAATTTATCCCCAATTTTTCGGCCATTGCTCTCCCTCTCTCAAATCTCACCAGAAAGAGTGCACCGAATCATGTTGTATGGACAACTGAGTGCGAGACTGCGTTCAGGGCGCTGAAGGCGAGGCTGACGGCACGGCCTGTCTTGCAGCTGCCTGACCTGTCAAACTCGTTCGTCTTACGAACCGATGCATCAGACAGCGGTCTGGGAGCTGTCCTCTTACAGGAAAAGGGCGGAGTGCTCCACCCGACTGCTTACGCGAGTCGGAAGCTGTCTGGCGCGGAAAGTCGCTACTCCACTATCGAGCGGGAATGCTTGGCAGTGGTGTGGGCGCTTCACAAATTCCAACCGTACCTTTACGGTAGACCGTTCATTCTAGAGACGGATCATCAACCACTGCGTTACCTGCAGACGGCCAAGGTGGCGAACGGGAGGCTCATGCGCTGGAGTCTCCTACTGCAGGCATACAGCTTCACTGTGAGAGTGATTCCTGGGAGCAAGAATGTGGGGGCTGACTATCTCAGTCGAGCCTGTGCCCCAGAGGGAGCTGTCTAGTGGTGTACTTCTGAGAAATGTCCAATCCTGTTACCCGGGGTATGGGAGTAGAGTTTGTTGGTGTGAATGGGTCATTCTCAAGCGAGAGATTGGCTGCGGTAAGGCGAGGCACCCCTACCTGTTTGAGGGCGGGTGCTGCCCGTCACCGCTACAATCTGAACCATCCTGCTCGAGTAATAAAATAGATTACTAACTTGGGAGAAACGTCGTTAGCTAGGGAGGGTACTTTCATATTACGGGTGGACACGTATTGGTGAGAAGTTTTGCTAGGTTCGAACCGGGTGGTTCGTGCTTAAGTGGGAAGGCTTGTCGCGTGATAAAGCGACGACAATAAGGGTGATGTGGGTTAGTCACTTTTAATTGTAAATAAACAGGGTAAAAGAATCTCCTCCATTATTCGTGGTCGCACGCTTGCCGCTGTGGGCGTGGCTGCCGCGTAATGGAATGTACAGTATCACTCCGGAGCGAACCCAAGGGGATAGGGGGGTCTTCGGAAGGGGTGGTAGTGAGCGAAATCTACGGGGGCTACCCGATCATTAGCAGAGGGGGTTTCGTATCTCGCTGTACCTTGGCGAGGATTGATTGGAAGAGGTGGCGGCGGCGGGAAAATCTCTCATTAGCGATTGGTGGTCAATCACGTGAGAGAGGGGACGCTGAGGTTGACCGCGTCTGAGAGCTCAGTTCACTTTCCGTCGTTCTGGATGGAAGCAGCGGGTACGCATCTTCTGGTCGCTGATGCGGGGGCTGCATGGTGCAGCTCGCGAGCGAAGTTGGTCGCTCTGGTGGAACTCTTCTCCGTATCAACTCTGGCAATAGTTGATTCGCACGAGAATGGAAGTGGAACTTTCCGCTGGCTGAGACGGGATTTCTGAGGATTTCACCACGGCCTGACGCTGAGGTGATTATTGTCTCCGCCATGTTGCTTTTACCACGTGGGAAATTGATTGTTGAATCTGGGTGGAAAATAAGTCTATTGTTGGGTAGGGGATTCATATTTTCCATGGATGGAGTAAATCTATGGGTTAATTGGTTGAGTAATGAAGCTTTGGGTTCACGCTCACTCGCGGGGGGAGGCGAGTGAGGCATTTTTCTATTTGGGCATCAGGTCGGGGTGCGCCATATGAATCTTAAATTCTTGTGTGAATGGGCTTCGCGTGGGAAGCGGGGTAGTTGGATTATCGGGGCGAAACCTTGTGTGTTTTAGGCTCTTCGTCTTCATCTTCGTTTTCCTCGTCGTCGTGCCGTCGTCGTCTTATGGTATCTTCTACGGGCATGCCGACTACTTGCGGGAGCAGCGGGCTTCCCGCCTCGTCCTCTACGTTTCCACTAGTTCACCGTCCCGAGGGTATCATCGTGTCCACGTGATTCCTCAAGTGCTGCGTCTTCTTGGTGGAGCCTTGCAGTACTGTCCTCTCGATCCACGCGGGTGGGACTCGAGAGGGTTTTGACGTCTCCGAGGGAATGCTGCGCTGGTCGGGAGTGACCTGTTGCGAGGCTGGGAGCGACGTCGGAAGCGCCAGGGCGTTTTCATCGAGCCGTTCGGTTCAGACGGCTGTGCAAGTATCGTTTTTCTCGATTGGTAATCGGTTAACCATAATTTCGTTAAGACAGGTCAGGTCTGGTAGTAACCGTCTAACGAAATCCACTTTAGGTGAAGTGGGGGAAGGAAAGTCCGTACGGTGCGGCCTGGACAATTAGGAGGGAGGATTGTACCAGAGGCAGAAGGGAGAGGGGAGAACGCTAGCTAGTGCATTCGCGGTGAGGCGACGTATTAAGCAGCCATATTGTCGCAGGGTGGACTATGCGACGAGAGGAGAGTGACTTATCAAATGATTCTCTGTAGAATGGTATTGGTCATTCTAACTCTGACAACTTTGGTATTCTGCCGTAGCTTAGAAATCTTCTTCTAAACTGAATTGCTGACTTGGAAAATTGAGTGTGACATTTATAAGTCAGGGTGAATCTCATGATGGACAAGAGGGGAATGGACTTGTTTCATGGGAAGGGGTCAAGTTTGCTTGGACACCGGGTTGACGCCAGGCGTGCGTCGGTTGACTGAAAACTCTTTGAGATTTCTGGGGACTGTGTTTGAAGACAGTGACTGGTTAGGGTGTGTTTGGGGACAACACCTTTCTTTTCAGGTTGGACTGAGAAGGGGAGAAACGGGTTGGTTTATCTTGGAGATTCATTCAGTGAATTTGAGACGTGTTCATCGCTGTGTTGATGCTAGTCACGTGTGCTAGGGGGAAAGCGCACTGTCAGCGATGTGGTGGTAAGCCGGGTTTTCTTCATGTGTAATTTCTTCACATTTTTGCTGTTGTTGGTGTGACACGTCTACTCGTGTGTATGCAAGTTGCCGCGCGAGAAGGGCGATTGCATGGTCGTGTTTGAAGCGGAGCGAGGTCGCTTTGTTTATGTCTGACTGAGGGCGTTCAGCCGGAAACGCCGCCATCTTAGGGGGTTTGGGGGTGGCCGAGGAATGCGGAGGGGTTTTTGCTAGCGTGCACCTGGCCTCTCCGCGTGACGCTGAGCGCGGGGAGAGCGAGGCGCTTTGTTGACATTCTGCTTGTGCTGCAGTATTTTGGGTTTTGGTCGAGGGGAGAGTTTTGAGGTTTGATGTTGTCAAAGTTTGTGGTGAACTTTGTGTATGGGACTGTGGTGGTGGTGTGTAGTTGAATTTATTTCAGGTTCTTGGGGAATAGTGGAAGAGAGAGCGGAGTTTGGAGATTGATTTTTGTACCTTATTGTAAACCCTAGTCACTGGTGACTTAGGTGTTCGTTCGAGATAAGGTTTTGGGATTATTGTTGTTTGTTCCCCTATTCCCTGCTGCCACTGTTGCTGTTGTTTTCTTTTCCAATTCTTTTCAGGAGGGGAAGAGCGTCTTTCCGCTTTTTGACCTGATTCCTCCTGCATTGTTTATTCCTTTATTTTGTTACACTTTATTCAGCCTGCCCTTCTTCAGCGGTCTCTGCCGCTAGAGGAAGTTTCGTTAGCTTGAATAAATTTGCATTTGTTTTCCAAACTGATTCATTGGCCTGTGTTATTTGAGTCTGGGTTGTTCTCTTGTTGTTGTGGTGTCCCCCCAAGGAGTGGAGGTTGGGTTTAGTTGTAAACCCTTTTACTTATCAGGGCCATCTCTCCTGGAGGCGATTATCTCGTCCTCTGGGAAGTAGTTCGTAACTTCTAAAAGTCTTTGATAAGTAATTTAAAACGCGACACAGGACACACTGCACGCAACACGCACAACCAGTTATGGCCCACCTAAACAGGAGAGGCACAACGCCGGGCATTGCACACGCCAAAGCCACCCACTGCCAGCGAGCGTGGCAAAACATCTACAGAACCAACATCGCCAGCACACCGATCCATGACTCGCAAAGAGAAGCACCACCGCCCTGGTTCCAGTCCCAGCGTACACTGCTCACCATAGACCAGCAGAGGTGAGACTTGAAGCCCAGCACCAGATCTAGAAAACCACCCACAACCCTCCTTTGACTAGCACAGGTGAGGACTGCAGACCCATCACCAAAACCAGCGCATCACACACAAAACGCACTCTTGAAGAACATGGTAGAGCTGAATGCCCATCACCCTGCCCAAAGCATCGCATATACCCACCTTTGACGGGCAAAAGTATCAGCTGCAGCCCAAAACCCAACACAGATGCTCACACTCTTACCCGCCTTTGATAAGAACACGTGGGAACTGCACCTCCAACACAAGAACTGCACAGCACACAGCAACCCACTTTTGACGAGCATAGTAAAGAGCCGAAGATCCACCAGCTGATCCAATATGACACATATATATTCCTTTCATAAGCAAAAGATATACTTCACACCAACTCCAGACACAGAAATTCCCACACCAACTCACTTTTGACAGGCAAAAGCATAGACTACTGCCCATCCACCTTTGACAGGCAAAAGCATGGACTACAGCCCACCCACCTTTGACAGGCAAAAGCATGGACTACAGCCAACTCGCCTCTGGCGGGCAAAGGCACGAGCTACAGCCAACTCGCCTCTGGCGGGCAAAAGCACGAGCTACAGCCCAACACCAGATGCGGAAATCCGCACTTGTGCCCACCTTTGACGAGCATGGCGGAGAAGTGGAGCTGGGACACGACGTCGGGGTCACGGACCATGAAGGCGAGCCGTGTCTCGCCGTTCTTGCCCGCGGGCACCAGTCCCGACAGATGATTCAGGGGAGCTAACCCCAGCTCCAGGGTGGGCATCCCAGGCCCCCAGCCCAGCATGGGCGTCTCGGGGAAGGGCAGACATTTGTCGGCAGCGAACTCGAAGTGGAGCTTGTAGAGACAGACCCAGTCGTAGTCGTACTGCGGTGTCTTCACCCTCGTGTCCTTGCCCACCAGCTCCAGCCTGAAAGTTCCCGGCACTGGGGTTCGAACCTGCAACCATGCAGACGGAGAGGGGTTTAGTGTAGGTGGACTGGAGGCGATTCGCTCCGTTGGAATAGAGACATCTCCTGGTTAAACATACTGATATGACAAAATGTGTTTGAGCTGAATTACGTGGATCCCAAGAAAAAACTATATCACCAAGTCCAAATTGCATGTACCTAGGTGTGCACCAAAATCTTTCATCTCAAAATGTCTGTTGCATACTCCAAAAATGTAAACAGCTCTGTCCTATCCTAGAAAGCTCGAGTTTTATCGTTGTTTCTTACCTCCAGCACTGATGACTGGATAGTAATATTTCCAGCTGAACTGAGCAGATGCAAGAGGAGAACGGTGCAACATGATCGAAATAGTTCGAGGAGATAGCATTTTACAGTGCACAAAGATACGCAGAGGGACGTGTTGAGAAAGCGTTGTTTTTCGTGTGTCGCGGCAAAGCAGACAAAAAGAAGAGAAAATCCGCGAGGAGACAAACGAACGAGGTGTTTGGAGACTATAGAATATTTCAAATTTAAAGTTAATTGTCTCAATTCATCATACAAACACCTAGAGGACTGAATGAATAAAATTTCCTTTAACACAGCCCATACGTTACATAAACAAGAACGAAAGAGCTTCAAACGTTACTATCCTATCAAATTTTGTGTCCAAACAAATCCTGACTTTGGTGTGATCTCGTTTGATACACAGCACAAATACACATATCCACCGCTATCTCGAGTGTCATCAATGAAGATACAGCCACCTGCTCTTGGGCACAACAGCAGACAAAGCTGCTACCATCAGGCAGACGTTCCAAGACGCCGTAACCACTTCTGCTTTTCTGCGACGGGTAGAGAGAGAGAGAGAGAGAGAGAGAGAGAGAGAGAGAAAGAGAGAGAGAGAGACAGAGAGAGACAGAGAGAGAGACAGACAGAGAGAGAGAGAGAAATAGGAGGAAGGGAGAGAGAAAGAGAAAGCAATGAAGAAATAGAGTAAAAATAGAGAGGAGAGAGGGGAGAGAGAGAGAGAGAGAGAGAGAGAGAGAGAGAGAGCACCACCTACCCGGACAGAGAGCAGATCCGGGCGTTTCTTGTGCAGGAAGACGTAGCGGTCATACTTGGGGGCCGTCTCGCCTGGCTTCCAGTTGTCCAGGCGGAAGAGGAGGAAGTAGTACTTGAGAAAAAGGCTGTCCTCTTCCGGAAGTCCAAAGAGCAGCTCCACGTCCCCACTGTGGGAGTTGATGACGCAATCCGGATGTGAGATCACGGACATGCGTAGATTGAAGAATCGGTCCTTGAGGAAAGCCATTGTCTGAAAGCGGTCAGAGCTGACTGGCTCGTTCAAGAGTTGCCAAGCCTCGATGGTTGGCAGGTGCGTGGACACCATTTGCTTTGGTTCGGCCAGGAAGTAGTTCTCGTCAGACACGTACATGAACTCCTGCAGGGCAAGCAGCCAGGGCGTGGGGTCAAATGCAAATGTATGCAAACGGGGGGTGGGGGTGGGGTGGGGGTGGGGGTGGGGGGCTGGAGAGAACGGGGTTGGGGTGTTCTGTCTGCCGAAAAAAAATGTAGTCTACTTGAGTCTATCCTTAAGTCCATCCATCCATCCTTCCGTCAGCCCAATTTCGGATAGCCCGTCAGACCATCCTCAGGCCATCTATCTCCCACAACATCGACTCGTGTCCCACACTGTCTCACATTCTATCATTGTCTCCTCACTGACATACACTATTACCTCTTAACTACCTTTTCCCAACCGTCATGCATGTACCCATTTGTACAATCATGTACAATTACACATTACAGGAGCGTAAACATGCACATACATTTCATATATACAATAGATACACACAGCACTATAACATTTTGCACATATACCCTCGTATGTTTCCCCATCTTTACCGGCATGCACACTAGCGCGCTCACATCTACTGACGGTACATCACGTATTATATGAGCATAACCATCATCTCACCCCATTCCTCCACTCTTTAACCACTATTTAGTTTTTTGTCTTCTCCCCCCCCCCCCCCCCCCAGTGGGTTGGGGGTAAGAATAGGCCCACTGTGCCTCCCATCGTACAAGACGAATAACTTCGGAAATCGACAGTTGACCTTCCCTTACTTTTACCAGCTATCGTGGTTTACCTACTTTGGCTGACAGGCTGTATCACTTCGTTCGTTCGTTCGTTCGTTCGTTCATTCATTCATTCATTCATTCATTCATTCATTCATTCATTCATTCATTCATCCAATCCTATGTCCATTCATCCATCCATCCACCCACACATCTATTATCCATCCATCCATCCATCCATCCACCCATCCATTCATCCATCCATTATCCACCCATCCATCCACCCATCCATTCATCCACCCATACATTCATCCATCCATCCATCCACCCACACACCCATCCATCCATCCATCAACCCATCCATGCATCCATTCATCCATCCATCCATTTACCCATCCATTCATCCATCCATCCATCCACCCATTCATCCACCCACCAACCCATTCCTTCATTCATCCATCCACTCATCCATTTATCCATCCATCCATCCATTCATCCATCCATCCATCCATCCATTAATTTATGTATTATTCCTTCCATTAATTCCTTCATTCACCTTTTTTGTCCTGCTCTGGCGGCCATTTCTGGTGGCGGGACCCTCGCCGTCGACCCTGACTTCCTCTCCAGTCTCCACCTCCACGGAGTCGTCGTCGCCCTTGGAGCCCAGTGCGCATGCGCCCCAGTAGGTGTTGAGCAGCCACCAGTCGTCGTTGATGAGGACTGCGTTCCACTCCCCGTAGTGAGTCTTCTCGTCCATGGGGGACCCCACCTCGTACGTGCAGCCCTTCAGCTTGCCGTGGACAATCACGCACGGCACGCCTGCAAATCTGCAAAGAAGGTAGGATGGACGAGTGAATGGAGGAGCGGGCTGGGTTGAAGGTGGGGACAATGCCGATGTTTGAAGATTTGGGTGTGTGTGTGGGTGTTATGTGTGTGTGTGTTGTGTGTGTGTGTGTGTGTGTGTGTTTGTTTGTTTGTGTGTGTGTGTGTGTTTGTTTGTGTGTGTGTGTGTGTGTTTGTGTGTGCGTAAGGGTGAAATGAGGGAGAGAAGGAACGAGGGAGGGGGAGAGGAAGTGGGTGAGTAAATAGGTGAATACGTGAATGAGTGAGTAAACTAAATGAGTAAAGTGAATGGGTAAAGTGAATGAGTATAGTGAGTGAGTAAAGTGGGTGAGTATAATGAGTAACTAAGGTGAGCGAGATAGTGAGTGGAGCGGAGCAGAGTGGAATGGAGTGGAATGGAGTGGAATGGAGCGGAGCAGAATGGAGCAGAGTGGAGC
>JAWQFJ010028230.1:105000-112500 GCA_034096865.1 Theodoxus fluviatilis | reverse complement strand
GCCAAACACCACCACCATCACCACCATCACCACTACCTCCACCACTACCAATCAACATCACCACTACCTCCACCACTACCAATCAACACCACCGCCACCACTACTACCTCCACCACTACCAATCAACACCACCGCCACCACCACTACCTCCACCACTACCAATCAACACCACCACTACCTCCACCACTACCAATTACCACCACCACCACCGCCACCACCACTACCATTCAACACCACCACTACTACCTCCATCACTACCAATCAACACCACCACCACCACTGCCTCCACCACTACCAATCAACACCACCACCACCGCCGCCACCACCACTACCATTCAACACCACCACTACTACCTCCATCACTACCAATCAACACCACCACCACCCCTACCTCCACCACTACCAATCAACACCACCACCACCGCCGCCATCACCACTACCATTCAACACCACCACATCTACCTTCCCCACTACCAATCTACACCACCACCATCACCACTACCTTCACCACTACCAATCAACACCACTGCCACCACCACTGCCTCCACCGCTACCAATGAACACCACCAGACCTACTATACGTCACCGTCACCAGCATCACCTCATGTCGCCACCACCACCACCACCACCACCACCACCACCACCATTAGCAGCAGCACTACGACGAGAGCAACATCAACAACAACAAAACACAGCACTATATCACCATCACCACCAAAGATTCCACTACATCAATATCAACAACAACAACAACAGCACTACTTCACCACCAAAGAGTCAACTACATCAATATCAACAACAACGACAACAATCACATCATTATATCACCATCACCACCAAAGATTTCACTACATCAAAATCAACAACAACAACAACCACAGCACTACTTTCACCAATACCACCAAAGAATCCACTACATCAACAACAACAACAATCACAGCACTACATCACCACCAAATATTCAACTACATCAATATCAACAACAACAACATCAACAACAAAAACACAGCACTATATCACCATCACCACCAAAGATTCCACTACATCAACAACAACAACAACAACAACAACAACAACAACAACAACCACAGCACTACTTCACCACCAAAGATTCAACTACATCAATATCAACAACAACGACAACGACAACAATCACAGCACTATATCACCATCACCACCAAAGATTCCACTACATCATCAACAACAACAACAACAACAATCACAGTACTACATTACCATCACCACCAAAGATTCCACTACATCAACAACAACAACAACAACAACAACCACAGCACTACTTCACCACCAAAGTTTCAACTACATCAATATCAACAACAACGACAACGACAACAATCACAGCATTATATCACCATTACCACCAAAGATTCCACTACATCAACATCAACAACAACAGCACTGCATCACCAACAAATATTCAACTACATCAATATCAACATCAACAACAACAGCACTACTTCACCAATATCACCAAAGAATCCACTACATCATCAACAACATCATCAACAACAACAACAACAACAACAACAATCACAGTGCTGCATTACCATCACCACCAAAGATTTCACTACATCAACAGCAACAACAACCACAGCACTACTTCACAATACCACCAAAAATTTCACTACATCAACAACAACAACAACAACAACAACAACAACAACCACAGCACTACTCAACAATACCACCAAAGATTCCACTACATCAACATCAACAAAACGGCAACAATCACAGCACTATATTACCATCACCACTATTGAGTCCACTATCTACAGACAAAGTCGCACGAGGCACAGAGGGAACACCTACCTGTGAGGACCCACCAGGAAGACGTGAAGGTGAGCTGCCCATGGCTATGCTTGTTTGGAATTATCACCCGATGCTGTGACCACAGACTTCAGTGTGCCGACGTGTCTTCGGCTGCCTTCTCCCGAGTTCTCTCGTCTGTTTATCAAGAACTGTTACATGAAATGCGGAGTCGCAAGAAATTTCACGATAACTCTCTTTCTTTTAGAGTTGTTGTTGATTCAACGTTATGTTCAATTCGAGGAGTAGAGAGTCCAAGATTTTGTGAAGTCCATCCACTTCATCGTTCCAACAGAGACTTTAGGGTTTTCCTTCATCAGTCTTTGCTGGCGATTTTTTGTGTTACGATAGTCTAAGTCAGAACCTATCCTGAACCAGCTGAGACTCAGGCAGACCCAGTTTTGGTTTAAGGCAAGTTCTCTTCAGTCCCTTGAAGTTTCCTTTGATGTCGCCACATCAGAGGGCTGAGGGTGTAGTAACATGACGTCAGAGCAGTGACGCTTCACGCGCTTATTTCAGAGTGGACGGACCGAGTTCCCGTCACTCGCTTGTTGACCAGGTTTCCCGGAGCCCTGAGAAACGCGGTGGGAGTGCGTTTGCTGAGTTGGCAAGATTTCAAGTTTGGTGCACCTCACTGGTCGCCGATCGCTGCCAATGCTGGATGCGGCTGGCAGTAGTGAGATCGTCACCTGACACTTGGACACATTTGATCCTACTTATGAGTTAGACTCCCCAATGCTGCCGTGTCGAACGTCAACGTGATTAAGTTCTAATGAAGGGAGTTAGTCACACAATGTGGGACTTTCAGGCTCATCGCCATGTGGGTACGACGGACTTTTGTTAGTCCATCGCAGTCCACGTCACAACTCTTTTTCAGCACCTTGCTTTGAAGGTTGGGGTTTCAGAATGGTAAAAGTCAGGACTCCTTGGGTTGATACTATGACTGTAATACTAATTCTTTTTTATTATCGCATCGTTTCAACCCTCAGTTATTGACTCACTGCCTGAAGGAAATGTCCAAAAACTGGGCTGAGAAAACTCCAATTCTTCGATGACCCTCAAGTAAAAAACGCTGCTACATTTTGTCATTGTTCCCTTCTCATTCCACGTAAGTTCCACTTCAGATTCATGCTTTTCGATCGGAATTTTGTTTTCTCTGGACAGCTGGCTGAGAACAGTCGCTCTCTCATCAGCCGATCATTTCAGACAACGAGCTAAGAGGCTGCACTGTCGGGACGAAAGGACGTAGTGACTGGATCCTAAGACGGCGAAACAGCCCGTGATACGCAGATGACGATGCCTTTGGCATCGGGAAGACAGGTGGAAATGACAAGGGCTCGTCCTTCTTTCCACCTGGAACAACACAGCTCAGGGAAACGTCATACGTGGCGTGTCACTCGAGACAGGGTCCAGTGTCATCCTGACCGACGATGGGTGAGACAGATACTGTTAAGAAAGAATGACAGCGCTCCTATTAACTCCTTTCAGCGGTAACACAGCCTATCAGGCCTGAACTCGCCCTATCGATGCTGTGCAATAGGACACTCAAAACAAGTGACCAACAAATAGAAATGTTTCCACTAGAAAACTCTTTCAAAGGGAATCCATGGGCCGAGATCTCAATGGCCGAAATTCCTGAATCTCGAGGAAGACTTGCAGCAGGAAATCACCGCTTCAAAAACAAGGGCGGAAGAGAGGGTGGCATTTAAAGGTTCACAGTTGACCTAGTTCGTTGCAGAGGTTAGCAAAAGTACAAGATGGGGCAAAGTTCAAAGCGCGCCACTGCAAAGGAGCTTGCAGATGCACACCCTCTAGGGAAACCGATGCACTGCGCACAGCCTCAGTCAGACGACGTCTTCTCAATGCATCTCAGCGTTCAACTCTGGTCTCCAGTTTGCAGCCTGCGCTGCCACGCCCCCGTTTCCTGTGACGTGGGAGACGCAGGGCGAGGACACGGAAAGCCTGAGGCACAGCTGCAGGTGGCAGTCGGGTCAAGTCTGCCAGGCGGTCGCTGGTGAGCGCTCACTGGGAACTTCGCCTCCTCCTTTACAACTGCCCAGAGATTTCACAACGGATCCTGTTTGCTTGGCTGCCCTGAACCCAACCAACACTGAACAGGGAGAGGTCATCCCTTCGCAGACCGTAGATTGCGAATGCTCATCGTAAACCTCTCGTCCTTCACTACATCTGACCACACATTTCACTGTAGGTTCTGTTTGCTTGGCGCCCCTGAACCCAACGAACAGTTGGCGGCTTGCTTATCCCGACACGATAATCCGCGGATTACCAGGCGAGCAGTTGATCATGCTGAGCAGTGGTCCTCAGCAGTCGGCAGCAGTCCTCTCTGGAAGATCTGTGGCTGTGTGCCAGAGGTCGAAGACACCGACCTGGAAGCAGTAGAGCTGCGTAAGACAGGGTGAACACAAACGTCTAATCACGCAGCAGTCACGGTGAGAGAATGAAGATTGGGTTTGGAAGGGGGTGAAAGTTCCTGCAGCAAAGAGAGCCCTATTGCAAAATGGAGCAACTATGCTTTCAATACACAGTTTGTGCGGCGCGTGGTAGTTCTCCATGTGGAGGCAGCCACTAGACCCCACCCTTCCTCTCCTCCCTCCTCCCTCCTTCCTCTTGTTTGCTGGAGCCCGTGGCCACTCTGCTTTGGGGGCCTGTTCCAGTAGCTCGACTTGGGGCGGTCTGAAGGAGCACTAGGTGCCAATGAGGAGCGTCTGTTGCAGATGAACACTTCTTCCCCACGTCAAACGTTGCTGGACTGGTCCACCTAACACTGTCTGTCCTGTGGGCTGACTCCCTACCCTCGTTGTGTGAAAACTAACCCTTTATGAAGTGGAGCATTTGGCAGGAGGTGAATGTTTACACCCAGTAAGAGCTCTGCTGGAAGATAATTAAAGTTACAAAGTTTCTTTAGCGACGGAGAGTTTAAAAGATAAAGTAAGACTGATAGAATTCGTGTAAGTATCTGCATTTTTATATATAGAGGAAATGCCTGAATTTTGAAGATGAATGGGACAGCAAAGAGATTAGACAAATAATTTTGAACGAGCTTACATTTCGTACCGACGAGTGTGAATGCAAATTAATTGCAGGAAAGCCATCTTGAATTAGATAGTGCGGTGACAAGAAAATCCCTCTCGAGTCTCCTTCTCAAACTACGAGGAGCCACGATGGTAATAGTGTCAAAGATTCTTGACCACAGACATAGATATGATAGAGTTCCATTTCCAATACGTTAGCAGAAGAACGACCCAAGGCGGGACAAGACAGGAAGTGCCAGGGTAGAACTGACACACGTTAGCAGAAGAACGACCCAAGGCGGGACAAGACAGGAAGTGCCAGGGTCGGACTGCTAGAACAGGAAAATCACACGTCTGCTGCCAGGCGTCCGACTGTTCCTCCACTCTTTTCTCTGGCCAGCTTTCGGAGTGAAGTTCTCGGTTGAGCTGGACATCAAGGGATTTGTGCTTCTTTCCACCCCACCCCCTATCATTACTGCCACCGACGCCATCATGACTGCCACCCACGGTATCATGACTACTGCCCCACGCCATCATGCCTACCACACAACAACATCATGTCTACTGCCCCACGCCATCATGTCTACCACACCACAACATCATACCTACCACCCCAAGCCATCATGTCTACCACCCCACGCCTTCATGTCTACCACCCACGCCATCATGTCTAGCACCCCATGCCATCATGCCTACCAACCCATGCCATCATGTCTAGCACACCACACCATCATGTCTAGTATTCAACGCCATGATGTCTAGCACACCACGCCATCATGTCTAGTATCCCACGCCATCATGTCTACCACCCCACGCCATCATGCCTACCACCCCATGCCATCATGTCTACCACCCCACGCCATCATGCCTACCACCCCACGCCATCATGTCTACCACTTCACGTCATCATGTCTACCATCCCACGCCATCATGCCTACCACCCCATGCCATCATGTCTACCACTTCACGCCATCATGTCTACCACCCCACACCATCATGTCTACCACCCCATGCCATCATGCCTACCACCCCATGCCATCATTCCTACCACCCCACGCTATCATGTCTAGCACACCACGCCATCATGCCTACCACTTCACGCCATCATGTCTACCACCCCACGCCATCATGTCTAGCACACCACGCTATCATGTCTACCACCCCACGCCATCATGTCTTCCATCACACGCCATCATGTCTACCACCCCACGCCATGATGCCTACCACCCCATGCTACCATGTCTAGTACACCATGCCATCATGTCTACCACCCCATGCCATCATGCCTACCACCCCATGCCATCATGCCTGCCACTCCACGCCATCATGTCTACCACCCCACGCCATCATGCCTACAATCCCACGCCATCATGTCTATCACCCCACGCCATCATGCCTACCACCCCATTATATCATGCCTACCACCCCAGGCCATCATGCCTACCACTCCACGCCATTATGTCTACCAGCCCACGCCATCATGTCTACCACCCCACACCATCATGTCTAACACCCCACGCTATCATGCCTACCACCCCATGCCATCGTACTTACCACCCCACGCCATCATGTATAGCATCCCTTGCCATCATGCCTACCACCCCATGAAATCATGCCTACTACCCATGCAATCATTCCTACCACCCCACGCCATCATGTCTACCACCCCACGCTATAATGCCTACCACCCCACGCCATCATGTCTAGTACACCACGCCATCATGCCTACCACCCCATGTCATCATGCCTACCACCCCATGCCATCATGTCTACCACCCCACGCCATCATGTCTAGCACTCCACGCCATAATGGCTACCACCCCACACCATCATGTCTAGCACACCACGCCATAATGCCTACCACCCCACACCATCATGTCTAATACACCACGCCATAATGGCTACCACCCCACACCATCATGTCTAGCACACCACGCCATAATGTCTACCACCCCACACCATCATGTCTAGCACACCACGCCATAATGCCTACCACCCCACGCCATCATGTCTAGTACACCACGCCATCATGCCTACCACCCCACGTCATCATGCCTACCACCCCATGCCATCATGTCTACCACCCCACGCCATCATGTCTAGCACTCCACGCCATAATGGCTACCACCCCACACCATCATGTCTAGCACACCACGCCATAATGCCTACCACCCCACACCATCATGTCTAGCACACCACGCCATCATGTCTACAACCCACGCCATCATGTCTAGCACACCACGCCATCATATCTACCACCCCACGCCATAATGCCTACCACCCCACACCATCGTGTCTAGCACTCCACGCCATCATGTATACGACCCACGCCATCGTGTCTAGCACACCACGCCATCATGTCTACCACCCCACGCCACCATGTCTACCTCCCCATGCCACCATGTTTAGCACACCACGCCATCATGCCTACCACCCCACGCCAACATGTCTAGCACACCACGCCATCATGTCTACCTCCCACGCCATCATGCCTACCACCCCACGCCATCATGCCTACCACTTCACGCCATCATGTCTACCACCCCACGCCATCATTCCTACCACCCCACGCTATCATGTCTAGCACACCACGCCATCATGTCCACCACCCACGCCATCATGTCTACCACCCCACACCATCATG
>JAWQFJ010028230.1:95000-97500 GCA_034096865.1 Theodoxus fluviatilis | reverse complement strand
CACACACACACTTACACTTTCTCTCTCTCTGTCTCTCTCTCTGTCTCTCTCTCTGTCTCTCTCTTTCTCTGTCTCTCTCTCTCTCTGTCTCTCTCTGTCTCTCTCTGTCTCTCTCTGTCTCTCTTTGTCTCTCTCTCTGTCTCTCTGTCTCTCTGTCTGTCTCTCTGTCTCTCTCTCTGTCTCTCTCTCTCTCTCTCTCTCTCTGTCTCTCTCTCTCTGTCTCTTTCTCTCTCCCTCTCTCTCTCTCTCTCTCTCTCTCTCTCTCACACACACACACACATGCATACACACACACACACACACACGCACGCACGCAAGCATACACACACACACATGCATACACACACACACACACACACACACACACACACACACACACACACAAACCCACCACAACTTCCTTGCCTTGGAAGTGGCCTACTAGCCTGGAGACAAAGTCACGTCAATCAACGGGATTCCATCACAGACAAGGAGTCTTGGATTAAAGCTGATTTTGGTGCGGAGGAAATCGATTCAAGTTTTGTCGGGACCAACGGACTGTGGGGGCAGGCCTGATTGGTGCTAAGGCACAGAGTGGGGCTGGAGGTGGGGGTAGGGATAGGGGTAGAGGTGGGGGTGGAGGTGAGGGTGGGAGTGGGGGTGTGGGTGGAGGTGGAGGTAGGGGTGTGCGTGGAGGTGGAGGTGGGGGTGTGCGTGGAGGTGGAGGTTAGGGTGTGGGTGGGGGTTGGGTGGGAATGGGGGTGGGGGTGCGGGGATTAGTAGGGGGTATGGAACATTCTAGGTGAGTGTCGATGATTGAAAGGCACGGAGAGGTTTGGTTGATCTCCAGACAGAGGTGGCGGTGTTGAAGCAAGAAAGCGATGTGTGGGGGCGGTGAGATATGTGAAAGAAAGGCTGGCTGGATAGACAAATCAATCTTTTGCGTTTCGGGTGCTATTTCTTTTTTCCTTGCATTCTTCTTCTTCTTTTGTTTGTTCGTTTCTTTTCCTTCATTTATGTCTTTTATTATTACTTCAATTCTTCTGTTTTAAATACTTTCCTCTAGTTTTCTGTCTTCATGTCTTTCTTTTTTTTCATTTAATTTTTATTTCATAGTTTTGTTGTTGTTTGTTTCTTCTTCTTTTTTCTTCCTCTCTTTCTTTCTTTCTTTCTTTCTTTCTTTCTTTCTTTCTTTCTTTCTTTCTTTCTTTCTTTCATTCTTTCTTTCTTCCTTCCTTTTCAACCTTTCCTTCGAAATGTTTCCGTTAATGTGACAAGTAATTCGTAGACCCGGAAGACTGGAGTGTTCTATGCGGAGGGAGAGAGGATTGAAGGTTCGTCTGTCCCAGCTTGGTCTATCTCCACGAATCGGGCTTTCTGTCTCTTTCTTTCTTTCTTTCTTTCTTTCTTTCTTTCTTTCTTTCTTTCTTTCTAATACCCACAGCGTGCAAATATCAAGCAGGACAACAGACAGAGCTCTGACCAGATGTGGCCATCTTCCGAGAGTGTGTTATTCTTTCCGGACGTATCTTGGTCAGTGCACTCATTTGCTGAGAATACCGGAAATAGAAAAGCACCTGTCAAATCTGGTATGAGAGAATTTAAGGAGAGACTGATAAACGTTTAAAAATTAAAGCATTTTCGATCCTCTTCCGGCACGACACAAAGCTTTTGGAGTTGCCTCCCTTACACTGACATCTGTACCACTACCAGTGCACTGCGAACACCAAGCAAACATAAGCCAGCGCTATGAATGGCGCGGTGTATTTATGGATCCGGTCTTTCGTCGACAGCTGACACTTGGGGGTCGTATGAACATTACATTTTCAAACTCCCTACGTGGAAAGGTATGCACGACTAGGTTTTACAATGAAATACCATTGTCTACAACGAGGTGACCACGCACGGGCCATAGATCTGGATCAAACACAGGGAATTTTGTGATAGTTCAATTTGGACTTGTATCCCATTTCGCCCATCTTTGTTATAAAGTGTTTTCATTCATAAGAAACAACCGAGAACTTGGTCTCGTCTTGTGAGTTCTATCAAATTAAAAATAAACTGTGAACGTCAACTTTCGTAAACTTTCTTTCAATTCCAACCTTCACAAAAAAATTAATGGTCCCAGTGTATTCTGAGTGTTGCGTTCTGGCTGCTTTTGTGTCGTTGAATGTCAGTTTGATCGTGGCATACACGTTCTATTTTTGATAAATGGGATCCCCCCCCCTCCCCCCCCCCCCCCAACCCCCCAGTGAAAGTCCCTTTGAAACAAGTTATTTTTACGCATGACATTGGCAGAGTACAGACTTTCAAGTGAGAAGAAACCGCAAGGAAGTGACATGCATACGTAGTGAATCAGCACGAAATAACATGAAATGTTTGAAAAAGAAAGTGGAAAAGAAAATGCATGGTTTTTGAGTGCGTGATGTAGTCATCACTATTAATGCGGTGTGGTGTGGTGTGGTGTGGATTGGTGTGGATTGGTGTGGTGTGGTGTGGTGTGGTGTGGTGTGGTGTGGGA
>JAWQFJ010028230.1:87500-90000 GCA_034096865.1 Theodoxus fluviatilis | reverse complement strand
GTCTCTTCCGCTTGCCCCTCGTACTCGCTTAGACGAGGCCGAGCCGATGACTCTGCCGATGCCGCTGTCGAGTACGGAGGATGCTTTAGGCGGATTCCGCTTCCCGATGACGCTATTCGCTTCCTCTATCCGATTCTTCCTCTTCTGCGCAACTGCTTCCTCGTAGTCATAAGAATCGGAAGAGGAAGCGTAAGCGGAAGCGGAAGCCAGAAAACTACGCCGAATAAGAGACTCATGAACAGAATCTTTAACAGATGACGGCTTATTACTTATTCTTCGTCTTCTTCTTACTCTTATTACTTCGTTTTCTTCTCATACGTCTTATAGTAGTAGTAGTAGTAGTAGTAGTAGTAGTAGTAGTAGTAGTAGTAGTAGTAGTAGTAGGCGGAGTTGTAGTAGGAGTTGTAGTAGGAGTTGTAGTAGGAGTTGTAGTAGGAGTTGTGGTACTACTAGTAGTAGTAGTGGAGGTGGTGGTGGTACCAACAGCAGCAGCACCAACTAGTGAAATAATGTTGGTGAGGTCACACTGTTCTGGTGGAGGCAGATCAAGGGACGCAACTGTGGACAGACACATGCAAGGTGTCCTGTTTACCTGTGTGCCCACGTCCAAAGCTCATCAGCTCCTGAAAGCTGAACGCCTCAAGGAAGAGTGGAATGAAAGTGAGGGTGGGAGGATGAACAGAGATGAATGGGCCTTGTCAGGCCAGAAACCGGACTCCACTAATCCAGCATTTAGGGATGCACGAGGGAGGAGACGAACTGTCCCTACCAGCCCACTCTATCCCACACTGACTCACTGCCGTGTCGAAAGTCAAGAGAGACATGTCTGTGGAAGTATCTGCTTGCACATATTTTTCTTGAATATGACATTCGAAACATTCAGGGAATGGATGGAAATAAAACAACTCTGGGAATAGCTTTTTTAACAGTTTAGTGCACACTTTTTTGTTTTCATGATTGTTGAAGATGTTTCCTTTCCTGACTTGTAAATTTCAGTGGGGGCTAAGACTACACTCATCGTATTTTCCCTACACGAACAGCAATAGGAGACTGACGAGGCAGATGGGCTCTTGACGACCACACTCCAAATCAGTTCCATTCTTTTGAACAGTTACTGTGTTTTCGTAGTCTATGAAGGTTGCCAGTTCTTTATGGAAGTCACACACCATGAGACCGAATCATGTTTTCCCACACCATTTGTATCCAAGATGCCAAGTTCCTCGTGTGTAAGCAGTTGTATCAAGGAAATGTTTGTCTTCTGTGTACAATATCGACGTCATGTGGTGTTTCACGGATACAACTTTGCCAAAAGTTAATGGAAACCCCCCATATTCTTGCAGTGATGATTCGGTGAAAAAGGAGGAACTGTGGAATTCGCGGTTAATGTCAAATGACACGAGTATCCGTGTATAATGTGATGGGATCGAGGCAAGTTCTACTGTGTGCAAACTCTCTGTTGAACGTATATCAGTAAAGCAAAACTGTTTCAGAATCTGGGAGGAAGAAGCAGGTTGTTATTGTGTGTCTCGCCATGTGCAACAGTTTTTAAGCCTCTTCCATCCATGCTTCCGTCCATCCATCCCTCTACACATTTTCCTACTTATCTTTCCGTCCAACCGATCTTTTGTTCTTCCGTTCATCCATCCATGCATTCATCCATCCATCCATCCATCCATCCGTCCGTCCGTCCATCCATCCATCCATCCATCCTCCCATCCATCCGTCCGTCCATCTATCCATCCATCCATCTATCCATCCATCCATCCATCCCATCCATTCGTCTTTTATCTATTCATTTATAGTGACTTCAGTGCATGTATTCATTTTTTTTCTTTCAAGCAATGCCGAGCGCCCGTGTTCCTTTATCTGTAATCCTGTGCGTTGTTTGCTGTTTCCATGACATCATGCGAGGACATTCACACCCATCTGCACATATTCGCAAATACATTTACGCACACACATTCATATTCGCATGCCTTCACGTACACGCACACAAACACAAATACACACACACACACATTCACACATACACACACACATACACCAACAACAACAACAACAACAACACACACACACACACACACACACACACATAAAAAACACAAACACACACAAACACACACATGTACATGAAAATCTACGCATACAAACATTCATACTCACATACCCCGGTTCCCTCCCTCGCACCCTCCCTCGTGCACCCACGCACTGACTGACTGACTGACTGAATGACTGACTGACTGACTGAATGACTGACTGACTGACCGACTGACTGACTGACTGACTAACGGACTGACGGACAGACGGACGGACTGACGGACTCATTCACTCACTCACTCACTCACTCACTCACTCACTCACTCACTCACTCACTCACTCACTCACTCACTCACTCACTCACTCACTCACTCACTCACTCACTCACTCACTCACTCACTCACTCACTCACTCACTCACTCACTCACTCACTCACTCACTCACTCACTCACTCACTCACTCA
>JAWQFJ010028230.1:72500-80000 GCA_034096865.1 Theodoxus fluviatilis | reverse complement strand
CTCTGTTATCGTGCCTGGGCTCTGTGCACGCTTGAAGGATTTGCAAAGGTTTCGCCGCCCACAGGCCAACTGTGAAGTGCGGAGCGGAGCTTTTGGCATGACGTTGCTTAGGTGATGTGCGCAGACCTCATAACCTTGAAGTATTCAAAATGCCTCCAGTAACATTTTGTAGGCGTGATGATGCAAAACAAACAACCCACTCGTGATAATGAAAGAGTGCGCGAGTCGGCATCAGAATGCCTTTCTGGTGCACCAGAGAAAGTATAAATGTATCGTATCTAATTAAAAAGAATACACGTTGTCGACATGATTTATTATGCATGTTGTGCGCATGTCTATTATGTATCTCATGTCTTAGCGTGTTTTTGAAATTATGAAAACGAAAATAGGATTAATATGCAGATGGTCCGTATTTCCAGAGAACAGTTTGGATGCCATTTTTTGCCGTGTGCATTTTGTACACAACCGGCATGTGATTACTGCAGTAAAATTCTTACCATTTGAATCTTCGACCCGATGCATCAATCTGTAATGGTGGCTAAATCAATAACACTTCTTTCTTCATTGGTCTACATCGTTGTCGTTGTGTAACTGCAGAAGTCCGCGGTCTCGCTACAGGCCTCACAAGTGCCAAGTTTTGTTGAAAGGACAGCATGTCTTTGTGTTCAGTAAAACGACTGAATGAGAACAGGGAGGAGATTTTAAAACAACATGGCCATTGTCCAGGAAATGAACCCCGGACACCCGCGTGGTAGATGACAAGGATACCACTAGATGACGTGCACTTATACAAGGATTACTGTGTTGGTAACCATGACAACAAACACTACACCGTCAACGTCACTCCTACAATCTCTTCATCCGGAAAACTACCATCACCATTCCATTAACTCCAGCACAGCTATCATTGTCACCTCCACCATCAAAGTCACCACCCCCACCACCAACATCACCATCACCACCACCACTGTCATCAACATCACCATCATCACCATCACCATGACCACCATCACTGTCACCACCACCACCATCATCACCATCACCATCATCACCACCACCATTACCACCACCTCTGTCACCACCACCAGCAACACCATCACCATGACCACCATCATCACCATCACCATGACTACCACCACTGTCACCAACATCACCATGACCACCACCACTGTCACCACCACCACCATCATCACCATCACCATGACCACCATCACTGTCACCACCACCACCATCATCACCATCACCATCATCACCACCACCATTACCACCACCTCTGTCATCACCACCAGCAACACCATCACTACCACCACTGTCAACACCATCACCATCACCACCACCATCATTGCCATCATCACCACCTCTACCACCACCACCATCACCATGACACCACCACTGTCACCTCCATCACCACCACCATTATTGGTATCACCACCACCATTACCTCCACCACATCGCTACCGCCACCACCACCGTCACCACCATCACCACCACCATGATCACCACCACCATCTCCGTCATCAATTATCACCACCACCACCACCACAATTACAGATACCACCACAATCACCACCACCGTCATCACCATCATCACCTCCACCACAATCACCACCACCACCATAACCTCATCAACACCACACCCACCATCACCATCACTACCGCCATCAGCACTGATATCAACAAACATTATTTAGTTAATTTCACTTCAACAACACTACCACCACCACTGTCGCTGCCTGCTCCACCACCACCACTGTCGCTGCCTGCTCCACCACCACCACCACTGCTGCCTGCTCCACCACCACCATTACTGCTACTACCGACGTCCTACCTGCACCTCTACCCCCACAATAATGGACACGGCAAACACCATTTCTGTTGTGAGGCCACACCCATATCATACGAGCCGCATTCCTCACCCGGTATGGCACCTCCACCCAGTGTCTACTGCGTCCTCCCCCTCCTCCACCCCCTCATCCGCTATGGCTCTCAAGTTTTGATTTCACTTACATCTGTCCCGTCACCTGACCGATAACCTCTTTGTATTTCGCCCATGCCACTCCACCCCACTTCACTCTTCATTCTCAACACCACCCACACCAGCCGCTCCCTGCACCCTTTCCCAGTCTCCTCTTCCCCATCTCCTACCCTACTCCTGCGCCCCCCCCCCCCTTCCCCCACCACCCTTTCTGCCAGCTCCCCTCTCTGCCTGTGCAACCACGCCTGCTTGTGGCGGCGCAGTACGGGAGCTAGCATTGTAGTCACGTGACATGGATCATTGAAGTGTTGATGGCTGGAGCGTGGAAGTAGCACGCGTCACAATGTCGGATACCTGTCTGTCCTCGCCGATAAGATAAACCTTTCCCCCATTCCACCCCCACCCCCTGCAGCTTGCTTCCAACTCTCCTACCTCAGTCTCAGGTAAGCCCAGGTGTGCTTGTGCGTTCTTTCCCTCCTCGCTTGCGCTGCGAATGTGTCGTCTGCCTGTGTACTAAACTCTGTGTACTCGGCATGTGTTTTCCCGCGTGAGAGGAGCTCCCCGAGTGGTGTGGTCTGGCCCGCTCTGTCTCGTTGTTTACTGCTTGTGCCTCTTCAGAGCAGTGACAGAGTTGGTCCGTGAAAGGTGAGGCAGAGCTTTCTTGAAATGGTTTGCTCTTTGTCGGAGAGGTCAGAGTGAGAGAGGCGAAGGACGGAGAGAGTGTTTGGCGTGAAATTTTAAAACTGTCCCGGATTTGACCACGAGCGGTTTCTTATAGAGTTCACTTGTACTTATGAGACAACACGTCCTGGGGGTAATGTTTGCATAGCAGACTAGGACTGGCGTGTATGTAAATGATATCCATTTTCGATGGCGTGTTTTGAGCGCGGTGTACTCTAAGTTTGAAATATGCAGGTGAAATGCCCACGTTCCGCTTGATGGAAGTCGATGCAGCTGACCTGGAATTTAACCCTCTCTCCGCCAACACCCACGCTCTGTGTCTAGTTCAGGCTGAGTTGTGGGCTGTCTGTGTGCGTGCGTGCGAGCGTGCGTGCGCGCGCGCGCGTGTGAGTGTGTGTGTGTATGTGTGTGTGTGCGCGCGAGAGAGAGAGAGAAAGAGAGAGAGGCAGGGCGGACGGAAGGCCGGACGGACAGACATATGTTTGTCTGTGTGTGTGTGTGTGTGTGTGTGTGTGTGTGTGTGTGTGTGTGTGAACAAACAAACAAACAAACGTATGAAGCTCAGCAGTACACAATGAAGACTGTCACATGTGCCAATGCAGTGACTAATGACAGACTTCACAAAGTGTAAGTTACAGGCTTACGGAGTGACTGGTAGAATTTTAAGTTGGATAAGGAGTTTTCTGTCAGGAAGAGTTCAGAAGGTGAGAGTTGGCAATGCAAACTCATCCATAGCAAACGTACTAAGCGGAATTCCACAAGGAAGTATTTTGGGTCCGGTTCTGTTTACAGTCTTCATAAACGACTTACCAGAAGGGATACAGTCATCATGCAAAGTTTTTGCCGACGACACGAAAATATATGATAAATCAAGAAATTGTAGCCGGGTGCAGGGTGATTTAAAACGATTGGAGAGGTGGTCGGATGTGTGGAACCTATATTTTAATGTAGAAAAGTGTAAGGTAATGCACCTTGGGAAAAATAATCCAGGTTTTAATTACACTATGAAAATGGGAAAAGATGACTTAAACCTAAGTGTATGCAACGAGGAGAGAGACTTGGGAGTCACTTTTGACCCGAAATTGACATTTGACCCACATATTCAAGCTTCTATAAACAAGGCCAACCAGATGATTGGAGTTATCAAAAGAACCTTTATATATTTAAACAAGGACGTTTTCATCCAGCTATACAAGGCTATAGTTCGACCAAGAGTTGAATATGGTAATATTATATGGTACCCGCATTTAAAAAGACAGTCAGAGGCTGTGGAGAGAGTCCAGCGCCGGGCTACCAAGTTGCTGAGCGAATGCCGGGAGATGTCCTACAGCGAGCGCTTAGAGTATTTAAATCTGCACTCACTGAGGGGAAGGAGGATTCGCGGTGACCTAATAGAGACGTATAAATTGTATAATAATCTCGTAGACGTGGAGTGGAGCGACTTTTTTGAGTCACCGAGCTATACCAGTACGAGAAATGCAGACGGAAAGGTATTTATCCAACGTAGTAATACTAACCTAAGGAAGTATTGTTTCAGTAATCGTGTTGCTCACCTGTGGAATAACCTTCCGTTTCGGCCTAAGACTGCACCAACTACTAACAGCTTCAAAAACCAACTGGACAAGGATCCTACTTTTAAGTCATTATTTAGAAGCTATGATGAGTGACGTTGTCGAAATTAGAAATTACACTATGACCCTATATAAGGCAACACATTACGATGGGGCGTTTAAAAGGCTTCACGGCCTATATCCAAGCCTCTCATACTACTACTACTACTACTACTAAGTCCTTGCATTCGATCGTTGGTAGAGCCCTACCAACATTTTATTTGTTCAAGTTCATCATAATCATTGTCGTCGTCGTCGTCGTCGTCGTCGGATGGGTGTTTCTTAACATTGTGGCCTTATATAGCCTACAAGGCTGATAGGCCCTTAAACTCCATCATCCATCATTCGGCGTGGTCGTTATCGTCGTTTTAATCATCATCATCATCATCATCATCATCATCATCATCATCATCATCATCATCATCATCATCATCATCATCATCGTCATTACCATTACTATTACTATTACTATTATTATTATTATTATTATTATTATTATTATTATTATTATTATTATTATTATTACACATTACACACACATAGGAATTTTAAGCGATGAATGATGGGGGTGAGAGGATGGGGTGGAGAATAGAATGGCGGGGGAGTGGGTGGTGGGTGTGGGGGAGAGGGGGTGGGATGGGGTGTGTGCATGTTTGTATACAATGTAGAGTCGAAAGCGGGGCATTAAGCCCCAGGGGGCATTTGTGACCACTTAGATGAAAAAAATCTTCACGATTTCTCTTTTAGTTATTTTATTTCCAAAATGAGTTTCAACCAATCAGAGTTAGTTTCTCTCGAGAAAGATGTGTGATTTTCACTCAATCGGAAATAGGTAGGTCTAATTGCAATGCGTTGTTTTTTTTACACCACTCTTTTGCTGCCTTGTTGAAGTTTTGAAAACATTTTGCCTCTAAGACCTCACTTCCGTGTAATTTTGATATGCACTTCACAATCAACAATGGGACATGAGAACTGCAGCGGTGCTTTCCTAAACCACCGAGGCAAGTGCTCATGCCGTAATTTCGTGATGTTTCGTGTTATACTTTGTTTACTATATACTGCTTTAGAGATAAAAGTTGGCAGAGAATTGAACAAGGACTGTGGCTTTTTCGGTGAGGGTTTTTATTCCTAAAAATATCATTGAAGTTAGATCATAATGATTAGTTGATTATATTTCAGCATTGGCAGTTATAACTTCCTGACCTGTTCTTAGTCTTGAATTATATATTTAAAGCCCATAAGAGTCAATCAAAATGTGGTGGTGCTAATGCCCTACAATTTGACATTTTATTTCTAAAAATGAAAATAGAGTCAACAAGACAAAACATGACTGATGAAACACACATATACCTCTACTCTAAATTATGAATTGTTTTCTTCTGTTCCGTACATTTATCCTGAAAATGTCACTGGAATGAGTTGGAGCCTATTACCATTTAATTTTCTGAATACGATTTTGTAGCATAATGTCAAGAAAACAACAGTTTTTGTCATAAGTATATATACAAATCAGAGGAAATAAATGAAAACCATACACTTTGTGTATGCAACCATGCAACTTGTTGGATTGCCCTACAACGTAAAAAAAGTCAAGATGGAAGGGTGGTTTTGCTATGATCTATGGGTTCTATTTCTTTTGACCGATGGGCTTATAAGTAACTGTAAGACTTTAAAAACCTAAGACACATAGCTCTTATCTGTGACCTTTAATCAAGTTTCATCATTTGAAACAAGTTCGATTTTTTTGCGAATAAATGGAAGTTTTAGAAGGGTCATTGATCACGCTTTGCTTTCAATTATCCGAGGCTACCAGTGGGGCATCGGGGCTGCATCGTGTCATTTTGGACCTTGCTTCTGTGCTTTGGCAGAACAATTTACAGTAAGATTAAAAGTATGCTTTTCTTTCTCCTCCGGAGTAATTCTATGCATTTATGTTATTTTCTATGTTTTGAAGTAGATAAAGCGTACCCGAATGTCTCTTAGGTTGGGACCTAATACCCCAACCTCCTGGGGCTTAATGTCCCGAGAGCATGGAGTTCACTGTAAGAAATAATATTTGAAAATATTTAGTCACGGGTTTACCTATGAAAGTCAGTATATTTCATTGGTTATTAGTGTCATCAATTTAAACTTTGTTTAACTTGATGTATATATTTATACAGAAGAGAAGCATTTTCGAAAATTAAGAAGGGATTGCTCATATGCCTCACTTTTCCCTATTCCTTTGTAAAAATTCAACACTTTCTCAATTTCCTTTATTGCACCTAGACATGAAGTTTAGCATTTGTTCATTTCAGTCGAGTCTGTTTATGATAAACTTAATCCACTAGTTTTCACAGTTGCCGAGAGTCTGGCAGATCGTTGCACCATATTTTTTTCCATTTGTATTACACATGTTTATGCAACTAAGTAAATGCTGCATGTAGTTGTTAGATGTTTCTCCTGTTTGCTTGCAATAATATACATGTATGTGTTTCCTCGTTAACGTTAGTATGTGGTTTACAGCTTTGTCTTTATCCCTACCCACACACTGCTGTTTCACAACGTGCGTTGAAAGCGAAATCCCGTTTACACCAGTCAGGCCTCAACATGCGGCAGGAGTTAGACTGCATCCCTTCATTGATGCTGCGTCATGTCTGTCCCGATGCGCCACTCGGACAGCATTTCATGCCGTAATTTTGCAACCGTGCAGCTCCGTGACAAGTGCAGTAGTTTGGTGCAGTGTGTTTGCTGAGCAAAAGACGAGCTGTTGACTGAAATGGTTGCACACTTGAAGTGTGCATGTAAGCTTTCGATGTAGTCTTGCCTTGTCTTCGGGACAACTCCCTGTGGGTTGGGGGTTAGAATAGACCCCCTGCATCTCCCCACGTGATTGGTAAAGGGCGATTAACTAAGGATATCGGGACTTGCTCTACTCGTACTCTAAACAACTGCAGTGATGTGGCAGCCCGAGGCGTTACATAGCCTGAAACATTGATATGCCTTTCAGCTTCATTAATTCGTATGTTCGTTCGGTAAACGGGTTTTTAATTAGTTCATTCATATAATGTTTCGGATGATAGACATTTGTGAGCATTTGTGAACAAACCAAGGCCGCTGAGGTGAAATAAGTCGATCGTAAAGCACGTACTCTCTCTCTTTCTCTCTCTCTCTCTCTCTCTCTCTCTCTCATTCATTGGACGTGTGTATGGGTTTGTGTATGCTTGTGTGATTGTGTGTATTTGCGTGTTTGTG
>JAWQFJ010028230.1:67500-70000 GCA_034096865.1 Theodoxus fluviatilis | reverse complement strand
GATGAAGGGGGCTGAGTGCTGAGAAGAAGGATGGGTATGGGAATCAAGGATGAAGGGGGCTGGGTGCTGAGAAGAAGGATGGGTATGGGAATCAAGGAGAGAAAGCAGAAAGGAAAGGTACAGCTGCACTGCCTGACAAGGCAGAAGTTCGCAAGAGCGAGGTGTGTAGTGCTTGTATTTACCTCGTGCCCACTGGACATGTTTTGTCACCACAGGTCTGCTGTCACACCCCCTAACCTGACCACTCGGGTTTGGGTGTGTCTGTGGGAACCGTGGTGTATAAATGAGCTCTGCCTGCTACCCTCACCCTCTTCCCTTCCGCATTCCCCCTGTGGGTTCTGGGTAAGAATTGACCCACCGCACCTCCCTCCGCGATTCGTAAGAGGCGAATAACTAGGGACACTGTGACTAGCTTTACGTTTACTCTAAACTTTCTAGTGACTTTCGTGTTTAATGGCCTTACATAGCCTACAAAGGCTGATAGGCCGTAATACACTATGCATCCATCCACCCCTTCCGCATTCAGCTCGGTCTCTAAGGGGTGGATGCACGCCCTCACCGTCTTGCTAAGCTCTGCTTCCCTCTTTAGCGTTGCCTCATCTTTCCCTCGCGATGCTAACAGTACAGCGGCAGGGCGAAGGCCATTGCACACAATGAGCTGGACCCTCTCGAATAGGTCAGATCACACGAGATGTTGTGCACAAAGACGCAGACAAGTGTGACGAATGACTGCTCTAGTCTTCGACACGTAGACTCGAGCTAAAGCCATCACTTCTCATGCACTCATAATCTGTTTAGAAATCGTCAAAGCAAAATTGTTCATTTTACTGTCTACTTTTTCTAAGGGGGGTTGGGGGTGCAGTGAACAAATGTTTGTGTGTGTGTGTGCCTGCGTTTGAATGCATGCGTGAGTGCGTGCGCGCGTGCGCGTGCGCGTCTGCGTGCGTGTGTGCATGCGTGCGTGAGCGCGCGCGTGTGTGTATGTGTCTTTGTTTTAACCATGTGCGAGGAATTTATCGTACCTTATTCACCTAAACCTTCCCAACGCTCCTATAAGAAATGTGCATTTTTGTTCTCGCGATGAGAGCTCCGCCCGAAACCAAATCGAAGCCATGCTTGCTGCAATAATCATAGGCCGGCACGAAACGGTCTGATTTATACATCGATCGCGTCAGCCTCTCTGTAGACAGGCGTGCCTCAACTCTTAGCGCCTTAGTCTGTTGTCTACTCTTTGTGCTAGCGTGGCTTCCCTCCCTTTGTTTGCCCTCGCTATATAGTTATAGGGCCACTCCATCCCATAGTGAAGTCTGTTCGAAGTCTTTTCTTCGCTAGCCCCGTGTTGCCCATTGGGCGTCCTGTTTGAACTGATGGGATTTATGGTTTGGGCGTGGTGCGGTCTTCTCAATGTAGGAATCAGTGGATTGTTTTCTGTAACATCAGAGTGTGTGTGTATCGTGTGTGTGTGTGTGTGTGTGTGTGTGTGTGTGTGTGTGTGTGTGTGTGTGATGTGTGTGTGTGTGTGTGTGTGTGTATCGTGTGTGAATCGTTTGTGTGTTTGTGTGTTTGTGTGTGTGTGTTTGTACATAGCGTGTGTGTGTGTGTGTGTGCGTGTGTGTATTCGCACGGGCGCGTGTGTGTGCGTGCGTGCAAGTGTGTGTGTGTGTACTCGCACGCGCGCGTCTATGTGTGCGTGTGTGTGTGTGAGCGCGCTTATGTATAAGCGCGTGTATGTGTGCTCGCGCGTGTGTGCGTATGTGTATGCGTGCATATGCATGTTAGTAGGAATGCGGAAGGCTTTGTACACGCGTTTGTATGTGTGTGCGTTTATGTGTCTGTTCATGCGTATGCATGTTTGTGCTCGTGCATTTTTGCGCTTACTTGTTTACTTGCACATTCGTGCATGTACGATCATGATTGTGTGCATATTTTCTTATGTGCTTGTGTGTTAGGTCTCATGTCCGTGCATACGAACGTCCATTTCTGAATGTATGCATGTGTGCATTGAATGTGTGTGTGTGTGTGTGTGTGTGTGTGTGTGTGTGTGTGTGTGTGTGTGTGTGTGTGTGTGTGTGTGTGTGTGTGTTCTCGTGGGGACGTGGCGGGGGTGGATGGGGGTGGCCCAATATCGAAATATAGTACTCTTTCATATACGTGTAGTTTTCTCTTCTTTTTTAAAATTGCCCTTGATGGGTACACGTATGATTTACGGGGAACTACAACAAAATATATGGTATCTGGTATCCCTCAACATTTACCTACAAAACCCACTGTCTGTCCTCTAATATTGTACTGAAGAGACGATCAGAGATTGCGCTAGAACACCGTGAGGGAGCGAGAGAGAGAAAGAGAGAGAGAGAGAGAGAGAGAGAGAGAGAGAGAGAGAGAGAGAGAGAGGAGGGGGGGGGGGGGGGACGGACAGGCAGACAGAAAGATGAGAAGAGAGAGAGAGAGAGAGAGAGAGAGAGAGAGAGAGAGAGAGAGAGAGAGAGAGAGAGAGAGG
>JAWQFJ010028230.1:42500-65000 GCA_034096865.1 Theodoxus fluviatilis | reverse complement strand
CGCACACGCGCGCCCGCACCTTTCCTCCCTTTATCGCTCTTTCCTCCCTTTAACGCTCTTTCCTCACTCCTTTCTTCTCTTATTTCTTCTTTTCTTTCCTCTCTACTATCCTCTCTCCTTTCCCTTCTCCTTTCCTCTCTCCTTTCCTTTTTCCTTTCCTCTCTCCTGTCGTCTCTCCGTTCATCTCTCTTTTCCTCTCTCCTTTCCTCTCTCTCCTATTTCGTTTTCGTCTCTCCACAGTTTTCATTCTCTCTTTACCCTCTCCTGCTCCTGTATCTCCCTACTGGTCACCTCCTTTTTCCTCTCTTCCTATCCTGCTCCGTCACTTGCCCTCAGGCTCCGTTGCACGCCTATCCCTATTCTTTTTCCTTTCCTCTCCTATCGTCTCTCCTTTCCCTCGCCTCTCTAGTCGTTCTCTCACTTCATGACCTCTCTCCATCATTCGTCTCTCACTTTCACTCCGTCTACTTATCCTTCTCTCACTTTCGTGCTCTCCATTTCTTCTCGTATGCTACTCCTCTCTCTATCCTCTCTCCTTTCTCATCGATCCTCCAGTGTCGCCTCTCTCCGTCATGTCCTCTCTCCTTTGCCTTCTCCTTTTCCTTCTCGCCATTCCTCAGCACCTTGTCCACTCTCCTTGAGCATTCGCTCCTTTCTTCTCCTACCTATTCTATCTCCTATCCTCTCTCCTGTCCATCTCTCGCCTTTGCCTTAGCCGTTCCACTCGCCTATTCCGATCGCCTTATCTCTCCTACTCCTACTCCTCTCTCCTATCGTCTCTCCTTTCCTC
Source organism: Theodoxus fluviatilis (assembly GCA_034096865.1). Taxonomy (NCBI): domain Eukaryota; kingdom Metazoa; phylum Mollusca; class Gastropoda; order Cycloneritida; family Neritidae; genus Theodoxus; species Theodoxus fluviatilis. Next base: position 64,210 of record JAWQFJ010028230.1, on the reverse strand, counting down.
TCGCCTTTCCCTTCTCCTTTCCTCTCGCCTTTCCTCTCTCCTTACTCCTTCGCTCCTTTCCCTTCTCCCTTTACCTGCCTCGCATATCCCTCTCAATCGTTATGCGTCGCCTTTTGCCCTTCTCCTTTCCTCTCGCCGTTTCCTCTCCTTCTCTCCCGTTCCTTTTATCCTTTCGTCTCGCTTTCCCCTTGTACTTTCCTTCTCTCTCCTTTCCTCACGCCTCCTTCTCTCCTTTTCTGCTCCTTTCCTCTTTCTATCCTTTATGTCTCTATCTCCATGTGCTCTCGTTTCTCTATTCCTGCTCTCTTCTCTTCTTTCGCTTCTTCTCCTTCCTCTCGTACCTTCTCTGTCTAATAATAATAATAATAATATGTTTATTTATAAGGCGCACTTCCTCCACACAGTAAAAAAAGTACATAGTGGAGCTCTAGGCGCACACACACACAAAAACACGCACACATTATCATACAGTTTGAGCCTGAACATGAAACGCACATACGCACGTTATAATACAACATGCATCCTACACGTGAAGAAACACACACAGGCATTATATACAAACATGAGCCTGAAACATTCAGCAAGTACGAAATATTTTCAATAGGACTTAGAGAACAAGTGGGTTTTCAGATTTGACCGAAAGGAAGCTGCAGTGTTTGCATGACGCACTGAGAAGGGGAGTCCGTTCCAGGTGGTAGGACCCTGGTATGAAAAAGTACGCTGACCAAATGTTTTTGACCTAACGGATGGAATTTTGAAGATGCGAGTGTCGCAAGAAGAGCGAAGTTGTCTAGATGGTGTGTAGATGTGAAGGAGTTGAGACAGATAGAGAGGAGCGACAGCAGAGACAGAGTTGAAGCAGAGGCAGGAGGTTTTGTATTGGATCCTAGCAGAAACTGGTAGCCAATGAAGAGAGTGGAGGATAGGAGTAATGTGATGAGACTTTCTAACTTTACAGATGAGGCGAGCAGCAGAGTTCTGGACTCTTTGGAGCCGATCCACGAGATACTTAGGGTAACCGGAAAGAAGGCTATTGCAGTAGTCGAGGCGTGAAAGAATGAAAGCACAGACGAGAGTTTGAGTAGCTTCTTGTGTGAGAAGATGACGAATTGCACTGATCTGTCTGATGTGCATGTAGGCGATCTTGCATGTGTTCCTGACGTGTTCCGACATATTGAGATGACAATCTAAGGTAACACCAAGGTTCCTAACTGATGGAACGAACTCCACATCACAGTCGCCAATCTTAAGAGAAGAAGGGAGGGCATCAGTGGCTGTCCTGCTTGATCTTACTAGCATGCATTCTGTTTTACTGTCATTCAGTTGAAGCTTATTAAGGGTCATCCAGTTCTTAACATCTAGAACACAGTTTTGCATGGATTCAACGGTGGGTTCTCGCCTTTCCTCTCTCCTCTCCTTTCCTCTCTTCTCTTCTTTCCTCTCTTCTCTTCTTTCCTCTCTTCTCTTCTTTCCTCTCTCCTTTCCTCTCTCCTTTCCTTTCCTCTTCTTTCCCCTCTCCTTTCCTCTCTTCTCTTCTTTCCTCTCTTCTTTCCTCTCTCCTTTCCTCTCTCCTTTCCTTTCCTCTTCTTTCCCCTCTCCTTTCCTCTCTTCTTTCCCCTCTTCTTTCCTCTCTTCTTTCCTCTCTCCTACCCTCTCTCCTACCCTCTCTCCTACCCTCTGGTCCATGTGCAACTCCCCCATATCCCTTCATGAAGTATGGAGCGCAAGGTTATCATTGCACGAGACCTAACTTGCACGTGACCGGTCGAAGTTCATGGAAAAGTCAACGTCATTTGAAGTTGGCTAAGTGTATCGTTAGTGGTGGTGGTTTTTTCCATACATTTGGCAGCCAGTTACCATCAGGTATTTGGTACGTCGTAGTCATGAAAACATCTGTGTTACTTCACCATGGAAATGGAAGGTTCATGCAGCTACTTGAACCGGGAATTCGTGAGGTCGAGTTTGGTGTGTCAAAAACGGAGTAGGACAGTATGGTATCCTTAGGTTGTTATTGATGGTTTGACGAGAATATATTTCATTGCCTGGGTACCTCTGCAACTTCTGAATGTATAGATTAAGTAATCGCTACCGAAGTGAATATGCGCCGTTAGTGGGTACGCAATTGTTCCTTCCCCCTATCCCCTTGTGGGTTGGGGGGTGAGAATGCACCCTCCGCGTCTCCCTACGCGATTCGTAAAAAGCAAATGATTGGGGGAATTGTGACTTGATTTGCGCTTACTCTTAATGTATTTCCTGGTTGGTGGCATTACATAGCCTACTAAGGCTGATAGGCCGTGAAGCTCCGTTCACTCATTTATTCTTTCTTCCCCTCTACGATCATGAACGGTCTGCAGGTCGCTTCTACCCTTTATTGGATTTGCAGTATCGAATTTCTATGTATTGCGGACTCTTCCCCCACTAACCTCACTCTGAAAACCATGCACTTTGGACCATGTCCACTTTGATGGTTTCCCAGGGCAGAGCGCACTCCAGAAACTGGAGACGTTTCCTCCTGCAAAGAGGGGCCCGAGATATGCTGACAGTTCGCTGTTGCAGTTGCTGTGTCAACAGCAAAAACGTAGGATGAGTGAGGTATTTTTGCCAGGAGACACAGCATAGTTGACGGGCGTAGTGACAGTGCCGTCTACGCATCAAAGACTGGAAAAGCTTCCGGAGACGGGCAAAACTAATGGACTCGTCCGAGGAGAGGGGTGTGGAAAGACAGTCCAGCTGGCGGGACACACAAGCCAGCGGGCCACAGCATCTGATCGGCGAGCGATCCTGGTCGATTAATCTGCAGTGAATTCGCAGTGATTCACACACTGAATGACAAAAGAATAAGGAGAATCGAACAAAACTCGTTAAAACGCAGCCAATCGGGTGCTGTAGCCCGCCTTCTTGTGTGGCCTGCCAGCTGGACTCTTTCCCACACCCCTCTCCTCGGACGAGTCCACTAGTGTGGCCCGTCCCCGGGAAGCTTTTTCCAGAGGTCATTGAGAGGGACGTACAGTGAAAATGCGGGACCATTTCTCCGAAGTCGATGCCCATAACAGTTCTCCGATGACGGAAGCTTTCGCGCTAAGATATCAAACTTTACGAGTTCTCATGAATGGAATGACTGAGGCGACAGCTTCGTGTAAGCAGTAGTTTCTAAAACTGCTCATAGCGTCCTCAAGTGACGCTTGTCGCTGACACCCAGGCTTACGGTGCTTTGAGGACAGTATAAGGAGACCTCTGTAGGGCACGGTCTCGATGGGGTGTCTAGCCTTGAAAACATTCCCTCAAAGCGAATACATTGCCCCCTCAATGTCCCTATCTCCCATTCCTCTCCCCTTGGCCAGCATCATTTCTGGGGTCAAGGAGAAAGACCAGGGGCCAAGGGCGTCTTCATACAGCCCTATCAGATGGGCCTGCAGGGCTCGACCTTTCCTGCACTCTGACCCCTGTAACCTTTTTTCTCTCACTTTATTTGCTTTTTCCGTCGGATATAAGAAAAATATACTCTCTTTTTTTCACCCCAATACAAAATTGTATTTACATATACTTAGAGCCTTTTACAAGTAATGCAGTATTATAATTCTAATCAGACGATGAATGGAATAGCGATTTAGATTAAAAAAAGAGTTGACTTAATATTTTTGATACTGGAGAGTTTTTCTTTCTGCGCGCACCCAGGGGAGAGTGAATGTCGTCTTTCACAAGTGTACTCTGCACCTCATGGTGTCCATGTACTTGCTCATACTGATGTTTCTTTTCCTCTTGATTAAATTTCTTCTTCCTGCATTTCCCTCTGCGCCCTTTCGTTCCACAGCACTGGCAATTTTTTAACACAATTGCAAGACAGTGCAAGAAATATAAGTAAGGAGTATAGCTTGATGAGCCTAGACGAAAGTATGCGACACAGAAATAAATTACTACTCACGAGAGGATATCGAAAACTCGGGGTCCTCTGCAAAAATGGAAAACCGAATGTACGATAGTTGCGTGCATTTCATTGCATTTAGGGAAAATTATATGTAGCTTCAGCTGACAGGAAAATACAGCCTGAAAGTCTGAACAGAAAAACATAAAATGACTTGAAGATGGCTGGAGGTGTAAGATGGGGGGTTGGATGAAGCGGTGTGGGTTGACATGGGAAGAGGTGGGGCGGGATGAGTGAATCTGGGTGATGGAGTGAATCTGGGTGATGTTAACTGAAAAGGGAAATAGATTAGTGAATCGATAACGGGAGCAGGAATGAAATGGAAGAGGTCAGATGGATTGAGTTGAGGTGGATTGAAATGAAGTGAAGCGAGGTAAGGCGAAGTAAGATGGGATGGATTGGAAATCGAATGGAGTGAGATGAGAGGAACAATGCTAAGGCGAGATGGATATGAGTAAGCGGTATGAGGTAGACAGAGTCGGTTGAATGGTTTGGGTTGCAGTGAGGGGAGGGATTAAGTAGGACGAAATAAACTCTGTGGGGTTAGGTGGGATGAGAAGGACTGGATTGCATACGGCTTGGCTGGAGTATGGTTGAGGCTACAAGCAAATGTTCCTACCGGAAAATAGGTAGAGGGCTCCTAATCGGAGAACATTTTGTTTCCTCTGCAGGTTCCAGACTCTCTTTTTCCTAAACAAAAGCTCAACCTCTCAATCCTCTCTCTCATTCTCACCATCAACCAAACCGGTGACATGTTGCGGACCTGTACGCGTCATATTCTCCACGTAATGTACACCCTACCTCGACGAAATGACATGTCCAGTAAGATGCTCAGAGGCGGATAAGAAATGACATGTCCAGTAAGATGCACAGAGGTGGAGGAGAAATGACATGTCCAGTAAGTTGCACAGAGGCGGAGGAGAAATGACATGTCCAGTAAGATGCTCAGAGGCGGAGGAGAAATGACATGTTCAGTAAGATGCACAGAGGCGGAGGAGAAATGACACGTCCAGTAAGATGCACAGAGGCGGAGGAGAAATGACATGTCCAGTAAGATGCACAGAGGCGGAGGAGAAATGACATGTCCAGTAAGATGCACAGAGGCGGAGGAGAAATGACATGTCCAGTAAGATTCACAGAGGCGGAGGAGAAATGACATGTCCAGTAAGATGCACAGAGGCGGAGGAGAAATGACATGTCCAGTAAGATTCACAGAGGCGGAGGAGAAATGACATGTCCAGTAAGATGCACAGAGGCGGAGGAGAAATGACATGTTCAGTAAGATGCACAGAGGCGGAGGAGAAATGAACCCTTCGCGTCGCGCACACGAACGAATCTGAGACGAACAGTACTCTACTGAGATATGGAAAATTGTTGTCATTAAGTGTTTCCAACGACGATCACACGGGATATTGGCCGTCCGACCTAACACGCTCACGCACGCACACACGGATACACACACACGCATTCACACACACTCACACGCGCGCGCACACTCACACACACACACACACACGCATAAACACACACTCACTCATACACATACACTCACTCATACACATACACACACACACATACACGCGCACACACACACACACACACACGCGCGCGCACGCACACACACACACACACACACACACACACACACACACGATCCCGTTTTGACCATAACGGTGTTTTCTCCCTCGAGCGCAAGCACGTTTTATTCCCCTCTCAACATGAGTGGACTTCTCAAAGTCGCCACGTGGGATCTGCATGGCAAGTACACGCACGCTGATTGGCTGGCGATGATCTGCATGGCAAGTACACGCACGCTGATTGGCTGGCGATGCGCGCAGTGGGCGGTGCTGCGAGCGGTTAATTGTCAAGCGGATAATTATATCCTTCTAATAAATTACGTCAGAACAGTTGTATCCGTTTCTAATTCCACATTGATTTCCGTTGTATATGTGATTGAACTTTTTGCATACGCGACCAGCTAAACCATCTCGTGTCGCATTTGTAACCCCCACACCACCCCTTCCCGCCCACCTATTTCCAATACCTCCCCCTGTACATGTACCTCTTTACGCCTCCCCCTGTACATGTATCTCTTTACGCCTCCCCCTGTACATGTACCTCTTTACGCCTCCCCCTGTACATATACCTCTTTACGCCTCCCCTTGAACATGTACCTCTTTACGCCTCCCCCTGTACATGTACCTCTTTACGCCTCCCCCTGTACATGTACCTCTTTACGCCTCCCCCTGTACATGTACCTCATTACGCCTCCCCCTGTACATGTACCTCTTTACGCCTCCCCCTGTACATGTACCTCTTTACGCCTTCCCTTGTACATGTACCTCTTTACGCGGCCGTCACATCTCTCCCGGACTGGCTGTCAGTGCTGACAGCCCACGAGGAGATTGTGGTTTACTGGTGACCTCGGGTCACACGGACTCAAACCGATAACCTCGATACCTTCGATCTCCTTCACGCCCCTTCTCCTCATATAACCCTCCCCCTCACTTCCCCTATTACCCCCTCTCCCCGCTCTCTGCCCATTCCTTCCCCACCCACACAGACTCACCCCATCACCCTCCGGTTCGCCCACCCTTTCGAGTAGTCCTCTCACAGTCATTTCCGTGTGTTCTTTACGCTTTCCTATCTCAAACTGCTACTGCTTCGGCTTGTACGTTCCCACTTCTCGTCCCCCTTCTGCTGTTCCCCCACCTGCTGTACCCCCACCCACCTTCGCCCGCCCACCTGTCTCTCTCTACCCCTCAACAACACCCCCCTCCTCCCAAATCTCCACCTCCCTCTCCCTCTCCTACTTCTGTCCCGCCTACTTGTCCCTGTGTAAGTAGTTAGCGTGACGTGGTGCTTGGCGTGCCAGTCCGTCAGTGACAGGCAGCAGGCAGGTAGGCGGGAAGGCAGGAAGGCAAGAAGGCAGGCAAGACGGAAGATGGAGAAAGCAGACAGTGAGGGCTTGCAAGAAAGCAGACTGTGGAGGGCTGCCTGCTAGCTTGTCGCCAGAGAGCCATTCAAATTGGTCAAGAGAAGACTAGTCATGGAGTACAAGTAAATGAAGACACTATGGATGTGTTGGGATCAATTTGCAGACGCTAGGTAAGTGTGCGGTGTTTGTGTGTGTGTGAGTGTGTGTGTGTGTGTGTGTGTGTGTGTGTGTGTGTGTGTGTGTGTGTGTGTGTGTGTGTGTGTGCGTGCGTGTGTGTTTGTGCATGCTTGTTCACATGTCCGACAGTCTGTGCGCCCACATGCTTATGTCACAGTGTCCTGTTTCCTATGACTCCAAATCCAGATTGACGTATGAAATGCACGTGAATGTATGCTGATGACAAGTATGCATGCACGCATGCATGCACGTGTATGTGTGAGTGCTTGCATGTGCTTTTGCGCGCTTGCCCATGCAAATGCTATTGCTTGTTTTCGCGACTGAAAAGAGACATTTCTCGTAATGTTTACATGTGCATAAACACACGTACAAAAACACATGAATACACACGCGTACATACATAGACTATTACATTCACATTTCCTCACACATGCGAGCACGCCCGCTCGCACATACAAACACATTTAATACGCTAACATATGTACGCACGCACGCACACATACATTGGCACACACACACACACACACACACACACACACACGCATACACACACACACACACACATACATACACACGCGCGCGCACGCGCACGCGCGCGCGCATGCACTGCAGTTTACAGGTAGATGGAGACGCGAACACCGTGTTGGGACAGCAAAACACTATACACGGCTGTGACGCACACAATTACGTGCTGTGCTATCGACCCGTGCTGTACATCGGAAGGCCTTGTGGGGACAGCAGCTGGCTCGACTCAAGCAGCAGGAGGTAGTGAAGGAGCCTGGCTTGTTGGATTATCGGCTGACTCAGCATTTGTATCGATCAGAATGAATGAAGGAATGAATAAGTGTATAAAGCTTCATGGCCTGTCAGCCTTTGTAGGCTATGCAAGGCCATTGACAATTATAATCACTAGAGGTGGTTGAAAGCACGAGCAAGTCGCCACTACTTTGTTCCTCACCTCCTTCGAAACACGTGGGGAGACGCAGTGGGTCCATTCTGACCCCCAGCCCACAGGGGCTGTCTTGACCCTCGGAAATATAGTAATTTGTACACCTGCACACATTATGAGTCTCAATAACAACAAATCGCGCATTGGACTTTTCCCAAACGCTTCCTTCGTCAATCATCGTCTTCTCTGATTGGGCTGTGAGGAAGACATTTTAGCCGATCACTGTATCCAAAATCGCTTCCAAAAGAATCTATGATTAGCGTTTAAAACTAAACCGTTGTTGAAAATGAAAAGAAACCCACCCAACCCCCACAAAATTATACCACCCTCCTCCGTGCATTTGATGATCCGTTCTTACTCAGCGTGCAGTGAGACTGACGCAGAAAGCGATACTCCATGAGTACAGTATTACCGCAGACATATAAGCTGTACCTTGCCACCACTTTCCACACACTCACACACACACGCGCGCGCGCGCGCGCACGCGCACACACATGGGCAGATTTGCATGACGCGTTATGTCGTGTCGCTACAATAAACATCCGTTAGGCCGACATTCTCCGAGCGAATGCAAACTTGAGCCTTGTTGTTATCGATCACACAGCATTGCGACCACTCAGGCGTTTGCATATATAGGAACTGCCGCGGCCTCAGTCCGGCCCCCTCCATGCCCCCCTCCATGCCCCCCTCCATGCTCCCCTCCATGCCCCCCTCCATGCCCCCCTCCATGCTCCAGGTGCTACCATCGATTTCGAGTTTTGCAACGCAAGGCAATACTGGCAAATCCCAGCTGTCTTTGTTGAGTCCCTCGCTACGACTACAGCGCCGTGTGGTACGGTAGTCTTGCCAGGAATACTTTCTCTGATTGAAAAGCAGCATCATACAGGTATCGTGATGTGCATCTTGCAGTTCAGTGGAAATGTTCCGTCCGTAATTTTTGTTGTTGACAATGCGATGGATGTCAACGTCTGATACTGAAACCGTAAAGTGTAAATATCTGGCATTACTTGTCAACTTTTTCTATTCTTCAAACCACATTGTGGATTGGCCTGCCCAAGAAAATCATAAGTAGTCTTTCTTAGCAGAATCGCGCACGTACTGTCTGTCCGTCCGTCCGTCGGTCCGTCGGTCCGTCCTTCCCTCTCTCTCTCTCTCTCTCTCTCTCTCTCTCTCTCTCTCTCTCTCTCTCTCTCTCTCTCTCTCTCACTCACTCACACACACACATACACACACACACGCACACACACGCAAACACACACACGCGCGCGCGCGCGCGCACACACACACACACACACGCACACACAAAAACATTTGCACAATCATATACATACACAAATACACACATATGCACACACACACATACACACACACTTACACAACGTACACACGTACACACACATATGCACACATATGTACACACACATTTACATAACGCACACACGTACACACACAACATGCACGCACACACACACAGACACACACACACACTCACACACACACACACACACACTTCTCACTACACGAACACTGGATGGCTGCATACCAAGCCCCACAATCTTCAGCAACGACTGCCATCTCCACAGTCCCCACAGTCCCGACAGTCTCCATAGTCTCCAGTCCCCACAGTCTCCACAGTCTCCACAGTCCCCGCAGTCCCCACAGTCCCCACAATCCCCACAGTCTTCACAGTCCCCACAGTCTTCACAGTCTCCACGCCAGCACGGACAGTCTCCACAGTCTCCACGCCAGCACGGACAGTCCTCCACAGTCCTCCACAGCCAGCACGGACAGTCTCCACAGATCTCCACGCCAGCACGGACAGTCTCCACGCCAGCACGGACAGTCTCCACAGTCCCCACGACAGTACCCACAGTCTCCACGCCAGCACGGACAGTCTCCACAGTCTCCACGCCAGCACGGACAGTCTCCACAGTCCCCACGGCAGCACGGACAGTCTCCACGCCAGCACGAGTCCCCACAGTCTCCACGCCAGCAACGACAGTCTCCACGCCAGCACGGACAGTCTCCACAGTCTCCACGCCAGCACGGACAGTCTCCACAGTCCCAGCACCGGACAGTCTCCACAGTCTCCACGCCAGCACGGACAGTCTCCCACAGTCTCCACAGTCCAGCACGGACAGTCTCCACGCCAGCACGGACAGTCTCCACAGTCCAGCACGGACAGTCTCCACGCCAGCACGGACAGTCTCCACGCCAGCACGGACAGTCTCCACAGTCTCCACGCCCACGGACAGTCTCCACAGTCTCCACGCCAGCACGGACAGTCTCCACGCCAGCACGGACAGTCTCCACGCCAGCACGGACAGTCTCCACAGTCTCCACGCCAGCACGGACAGTCTCCACAGTCTCCACGCCAGCACGGACAGTCTCCACAGTCTCCACGCCAGCACGGACAGTCTCCACAGTCTCCACGCCAGCACGGACAGTCTCCACAGTCTCCACGCCAGCACGGACAGTCTCCACAGTCTCCACGCCAGCACGGACAGTCTCCACAGTCTCCACGCCAGCACTGACAGTCTCCACAGTCTCCACGCCAGCACGGACAGTCTCCACAGTCTCCACAGCACGGACAGTCTCCACGCCAGCACGGACAGTCTCCACGCCAGCACTGACAGTCTCCACGCCAGCACGGACAGTCTTCACAGTCTCCACGCCAGCACGGACAGTCTCCACGCCAGCACGGACAGTCTCCACAGTCTCCACGCCAGCACTGACAGTCTCCACGCCAGCACGGACAGTCTCCACGCCAGCACGGACAGTCTCCACGCCAGCACGGACAGTCTCCACGTCAGCACGGACAGTCTCCACGCCAGCACGGACAGTCTCCACGCCAGCACGGACAGTCTCCACGTCAGCACGGACAGTCTCCACGCCAGCACGGACAGTCTCCACGCCAGCACGGACAGTCTCCACAGTCTCCACGCCAGCACGGACAGTCTCCACGCCAGCACGGACAGTCTCCACGCCAGCACGGACAGTCTCCACAGTCTCCACGCCAGCACGACAGTCTCCACAGTCTCCACGCCAGCACGGACAGTCTCCACAGTCTCCACAGTCTCCACGCCAGCACGGACAGTCTCCACAGTCTCCACGCCAGCACTGACAGTCTCCACGCCAGCACGGACAGTCTCCACAGTCTCCACGCCAGCACGGACAGTCTCCACAGTCTCCACGCCAGCACGGACAGTCTCCACGCCAGCACGGACAGTCTCCACAGTCTCCACGCCAGCACGGACAGTCTCCACAGTCTCCACGCCAGCACGGACAGTCTCCATGCCAGCACGGACAGTCTCCACAGTCTCCACGCCAGCACGGACAGTCTCCACAGTCTCCACGCCAGCACGGACAGTCTCCACAGTCTCCACGCCAGCACGGACAGTCTCCACAGTCTCCACGCCAGCACGGACAGTCTCCACAGTCTCCACGCCAGCACGGACAGTCTCCACAGTCTCCACGCCAGCACGGACAGTCTCCACGCCAGCACGGACAGTCTCCACGCCAGCACGGACAGTCTCCACAGTCTCCACGCCAGCACGGACAGTCTCCACAGTCTCCACGCCAGCACGGACAGTCTCCACAGTCTCCACGCCAGCACGGACAGTCTCCACAGTCTCCACGCCAGCACGGACAGTCTCCACGCCAGCACGGACAGTCTCCACGTCAGCACGGACAGTCTCTACAGTCTCCACGCCAGCACGGACAGTCTCCACAGTCTCCACGCCAGCACGGACAGTCTCCACAGTCTCCACGCCAGCACGGACAGTCTCCACGCCAGCACGGACAGTCTCCACGCCAGCACAGAGAGTCTCCACAGTCTCCACGCCAGCACGGACAGTCTCCACAGTCTCCACGCCAGCACGGACAGTCTCCACGCCAGCACGGACAGTCTCCACACCAGCACGGACAGTCTCCACACCAGCACGGACAGTCTCCACAGTCTCCACGCCAGCACGGACAGTCTCCACAGTCTCCACGCCAGCACGGACAGTCTCCACAGTCTCCACGCCAGCACGGACAGTCTCCACGCCAGCACGGACAGTCTCCACGCCAGCACGGACAGTCTCCACGCCAGCACGGACAGTCTCCACGCCAGCACGGACAGTCTCCACACCAGCACGGACAGTCTCCACAGTCTCCACGCCAGCACGGACAGTCTCCACACCAGCACGGACAGTCTCCACACCAGCACGGACAGTCTCCACAGTCTCCACAGTCTCCACGCCAGCACGGACAGTCTCCACGCCAGCACGGACAGTCTCCACAGTCTCCACGCCAGCACGGACAGTCTCCACGCCAGCACGGACAGTCTCCACGTCAGCACGGACAGTCTCCACGCCAGCACGGACAGTCTCCACGCCAGCACGGACAGTCTCCACAGTCTCCACGCCAGCACGGACAGTCTCCACGCCAGCACGGACAGTCTCCACGCCAGCACGGACAGTCTCCACGCCAGCACGGACAGTCTCCACAGTCTCCACGCCAGCACGGACAGTCTCCACAGTCTCCACGCCAGCACGGACAGTCTCCACGTCAGCACGGACAGTCTCCACAGTCTCCACAGTCTCCACGCCAGCACGGACAGTCTCCACGCCAGCACGGACAGTCTCCACGTCAGCACTGACAGTCTCCACGCCAGCACGGACAGTCTCCACGTCAGCACGGACAGTCTCCACGCCAGCACAGACAGTCTCCACAGTCTCCACGCCAGCACGGACAGTCTCCACAGTCTCCACGCCAGCACGGACAGTCTCCACGCCAGCACGGACAGTCTCCACGCCAGAACGGACAGTCTCCACAGTCTCCACGCCAGCACGGACAGTCTCCACAGTCTCCACGCCAGCACGGACAGTCTCCACGTCAGCACGGACAGTCTCCACAGTCTCCACGCCAGCACGGACAGTCTCCACAGTCTCCACGCCAGCACGGACAGTCTCCACGCCAGCATGGACAGTCTCCACAGTCTCCACGCCAGCACGGACAGTCTCCACAGTCTCCACGCCAGCACGGACAGTCTCCACAGTCTCCACGTCAGCACGGACAGTCTCCACGCCAGCACGGACAGTCTCCACGTCAGCACGGACAGTCTCCACAGTCTCCACGCCAGCACGGACAGTCTCCACGTCAGCACGGACAGTCTCCACAGTCTCCACGCCAGCACGGACAGTCTCCACGTCAGCACGGACAGTCTCCACAGTCTCCACGCCAGCACGGACAGTCTCCACAGTCTCCACGCCAGCACGGACAGTCTCCACAGTCTCCACGCCAGCACGGACAGTCTCCACAGTCTCCACGCCAGCACGGACAGTCTCCACAGTCTCCACGCCAGCACGGACAGTCTCCACAGTCTCCACGCCAGCACGGACAGTCTCCACAGTCTCCACGTCAGCACGGGCAGTCTCCACAGTCTCCACGCCAGCACGGACAGTCTCCACAGTCTCCACGCCAGCACGGACAGTCTCCACGTCAGCACGGACAGTCTCCACAGTCTCCACGCCAGCACGGACAGTCTCCACAGTCTCCACGCCAGCACGGACAGTCTCCACGTCAGCACGGGCAGTCTCCACAGTCTCCACGCCAGCACGGACAGTCTCCACAGTCTCCACGTCAGCACGGACAGTCTCCATGGTGGCGGGACGAGATCTATATGCATGATTATTGTGACAGATTCTTCTCACCCGCTGTAGACCTTTCTCCAAGTAGTACACTCGGGCCCACGTTTCGTCTCCATCAAAGAGATGGATGGATGGACTGATGGATGGACGGATAGATGGATGGATGGATGGATGCATGAATGGATGGATAGATGGATGGATGAACGGATGCATGGATGGATGCATGGATGGATGCATGGATGGATGGATGGATGGACTGATGGATGGATGGATGGATGGATGGATACATGAATGAATGGATGGATGGATGAACGGTTGCATGGATTGATGCATGGATGGACGCATGTATGGATGGATGGATGCATGGATGAATGCATGGATGTATGCATGGATGGATGGATGCATGAATGGATGCATGCATGCATGGATGGACAGATGCATAGATGGACGGATGCATGGATGGATGCATGGACGGATGCATGGATGGATGCATGGACGGATGCATGGATGGATGCATGGATGGACGGATGGATGGATGGATGCATGCATGAATGGATGGATAGATGGATGGATGAACGGATGCATGGACGGATGCATGGATGGATGCATGGACGGATGCATGGATGGATGCATGGATGGACGGATGCATGGATGGACGGATGCATGGATGGACGGATGCATGGATGGATGGATGGATGTCGACGGCCTGTCAGCCTTTGTAGGCTATTAAAAACCATTGGTCACGAAAACCAGCAGAATTGATCATGACAAGAGCGGGTCAAGAAACGATTTCACCAGCATTTCGCCTCCTATGAAGCGCGTAGAGAGACGGGGTGGGTCTATTCTTACCCCCAACCCACCCGGGGGTCTCTTCTTACCCCCAACCCACCCGGGGGTCTCTTCTTACCCCCAACCCACCCGGGGGTCTCTTCTTACCCCCAACCCACCCGGGGTGGGTCTCTTCTTACCCCCAACCCACCCGGGGTGGGTCTCTTCTTACCCCCAACCCACCCGGGGGTCTCTTCTTACCCCCAACCCACCCGGGGGTCTCTTCTTACCCCCAACCCACCCGGGGGTCTCTTCTTACCCCCAACCCACCCGGGGTCTCTTCTTACCCCCAACCCACCCGGGGTGGGTCTCTTCTTACCCCCAACCCACACGGGCTCCCTCAAGGGCAGAACTGCACGTTGTCAGAAGTCTTTGTGCCGGACTCTGTACAACTTACAAACTTACCCCCAACCCACCCGGGCTCCCTCAAGGGCAGAACTGCACGTTGTCATAAGTATTTGTGCCGGACTCTGTACAACTTACAAACTTACCCCCAACCCACCCGGGCTCCCTCAAGGGCAGAACTGCACGTTGTCATAAGTATTTGTGCCGGACTCTGTACAACTTACAAACTTACCCCCAACCCACCCGGGCTCCCTCAAGGGCAGAACTGCACGTTGTCATAAGTATTTGTGCCGGACTCTGTACAACTTACAAATGATACAGTTGGAATCCTAGCACACGAGGGCAAGGGGGGATAGGTCTAGTAATGGAAACTGGTCATGCAAATGAAGTTAGGGGAGGCAGGTTGGGGTTATGGGAGGAGATGGGGATGGGGGATGGGTGGGAGGAAGTTGAATGGAGGTGGGTGGGATATTTTATAGTTGTAGTTAAGCAGGTTTTATTATGTTTTTACCTTCATGCGTATAGATATGTCGTTAGTTGTACACATGCATATATTTCATCACCCATTCTTTACGGTATGAAGCACTCTCTCTGGTGTAATTCTCACTCTATGTTCTCTTCCATCGACTCAAATACGTAACTTTTGTTTCAGTTGTTTCCATACTTGAAGCTGCATTCCATCAAGAAAAAAAATCCATTTCTTGACAATACAGCATTGTGGTGAATCTTGAATCTTGGAAATCATAACGTGACTCTATCCTTCTCTCCATTCCAGCTCAAACTCATTTCGCGTTTCGAGGTCCCTGACCCCAAACCTCTGGCGACATGCGCAGTGGGGTGCGATGACGTCATCTGGGTTGCCGTGGGCAAGGCCCTGTATTGCTATGACATAAGCGGCCGCCAGCTGCAGCAGCTGCTCTTTCCCAACTTCATCCGGGACATCGCCAGTGAACCCTCGGGCACCGTCTACGTCATCATTTACGAGGTCAGCTGACACATTTGTCGTCGTCGTCGTCGTCGTTCCTGTTGTCGCTGTGGATGTAGTTCTGGAAGTGTTATTCACGCAGTTAAGTATGAAGTGAAGAGAAACATGGCCATAAACCACGAAATCATGGTTATATTTGTGTCCTGTTGTATTGGGTGAGGGCACGAGGTTGATGCTGGTATTTTTTGCAGTGTTGTGATATAATGTTGAATTAATGTCGCGAAAGGGAAGTGACATGCACGCAGCCACACTAGCAACCAAACACACACTCCGTACTTGCAATGCATAAACGCAAAGATAAATAGCCCTTGCATGTGCGCACGCATGCGCACACTCACGAACATGCGTACGCGTAGACATATAAAAACAACTAGCTAACAGACATGCAGACAGGCACAACAACTGACATACGCAGCCGGAAGGGCAGGCAGACAGACAGACAGACGGACAGGCAGACAGACAGACAGACGGACAGGCAGACAGACAGACAGACGGACAGGCAGACAGACAGACAGAAGGGCAAGCAGACAGACAGACAGAAGGGCAAGCAGATAGACAGACAGAAGGGCAAGCAGACAGACAGACAGAAGGGCAGGCAGACAGACAGACAGACGGACAGGCAGACAGACAGACAGAAGGGCAAGCAGACAGACAGACAGAAGGGCAGGCAGACAGACAGACAGAAGGGCAGGCAGACAGACAGACAGAAGGGCAGGCAGACAGACAGACAGAAGGGCAGGCAGACAGACAGACAGACGGACAGGCAGGGACACAGACGGACAGGCAGGGACACAGACGGACAGGCAGGCATGCAGGCAGGCAGGCAGGCAGGCAGGCAGTTAGCCAGCCAGACGGACAGACGGGTAGGTGGGGGGCCGGGAGGACAGCCAGGAACGGAGAGAGACAGAGAGGGGGGGACTGAGGTATACAGAGGTCACGCAGAAACACATATCGCCTATCGAAATAGCATCCACACATCGCACGCTGAGCTCCAAACAATCAATCTGCAATTTCTCCAGCAAAGTGTGTCACCCCTGAATAGGCACTGCTCTGCTCCATGGCATCAGTGTATGTCGTGTGCTTGCAGGACAAGTTGGTGAAGGCAGTCAGGAGGAGTGCACTCCCCCGAGACTTCGTGACCCTGGATTTCGTTCCCAGCGCCACCGCTGTCACTGACAAGAGTGTTGTGGTCAGTAAGTCGGTACCGTCGCCATGGCTAATAATAGAATGAGTACGAGAGATAACTTTGTAGAGCAGCTGTTGCAGAGTTGCGGAACTTGCAAAGAGATTACTCAGGGGGACATAACTCTGATTGATTTGGCGTCAGTCGTACCGGAAAGATCCCTTGCCATAAAATGAGATACTCAGCTCCTTTTGCAGATTTTTTGTTGTTTGTGGGATCTTGTAGTAGAGATACTGAGCTATTTAGAGGTTTAAAATTCATTAAACTCGGATGTAGACTGAGTGAGGTATGACTGTACTACCTAATAATATAATTTAAAAAGCTATGTGTGTATTGAAGTCGTGCAATTAAGCACGAATAAAATTTGATTTATGTGAAAACAAATGAGTATAGCATGACATAATGAGCAGAGAGCTCAAACATACAAAAATGGAGTTGCCCCACCTCTGTTCTACGAGGAGGTGAGTGCCTCCTGTAGAGAAGAGTCACCGATTACTGTGTCACAGAGAATCACTGGGAACTTCATGCATCTCTGAACGCTTTCCCAGGGATGGAGAGATGGATGGATGGAGAGATGGATGGATGGAGAGATGGATGGATGGAGAGATGGATGAATGGAGAGATGGATGGATGGAGAGATGGATGGATGGAGAGATGGATGGATGGAGAGATGGATGGATGGAGATGGATGGATGGAGAGATGGATGGATGGAGAGATGGATGGATGGAGAGATGGATGGATGGAGAGATGGATGGATGGAGAGATGGATGGAGAGATGGATGGATGGAGAGATGGATGGATGGAGAGATGGATGGATGGAGAGATGGATGGATGGAGAGATGGATGGATGGAGAGATGGATGGATGGAGAGATGGATGGATGGAGAGATGGATGGATGGAGAGATGGATGGATGGAGAGATGGATGGATGGAGAGATGGATGGATGGAGAGATGGACGGATGGAGATGAATGGATGGAGAGATGGATGGATGGAGAGATGGATGGATGGAGAGATGGATGGATGGAGAGATGGATGGATGGAGAGATGGATGGATGGAGAGATGGATGGATGGAGAGATGGATGGATGGAGAGATGGATGGATGGAGAGATGGATGGATGGAGAGATGGATGGATGGAGTGATGGATGGAGAGATGGATGGATGGAGAGATGGATGGATGGATGGATGGATGGAGAGATGGATGGATGGAGAGATGGATGGATGGAGAGATGGATGGATGGAGAGATGGATGGATGGGATGATGGATGGAGAGATGGATGGATGGAGAGATGGATGGATGAGAGATGGATGGATGGAGAGATGGATGGATGGAGAGATGGATGGATGGAGCGATGGATGGAGTGAGTGATGGATGGATGGAGAGATGGATGGATGGAGAGATGGATGGATGGAGAGATGGATGGATGGAGAGATGGATGGATGGAGAGATGGATGGATGGAGAGATGGATGGATGGAGAGATGGATGGATGGAGAGATGGATGGATGGAGAGATGGATGGATGGAGAGATGGATGGATGGAGAGATGGATGGATGGAGAGATGGATGGATGGAGAGATGGATGGATGGAGAGATGGATGGATGGAGAGATGGATGGATGGATTGATGGATGGATGGAGAGATGGATGGATGGAGTGATGGATGGATGGAGAGATGGATGGATGGAGAGATGGATGGATGGAGTGATGGATGGAGAGATGGATGGATGGAGAGATGGATGGATGATGGATGGATGGAGAGATGGATGGATGGAGAGATGGATGGATGGAGAGATGGATGGATGGAGAGATGGATGGATGGAGAGATGGATGGATGGAGAGATGGATGGATGGAGAGATGGATGGATGGAGAGATGGATGGATGGAGAGATGGATGGATGGAGAGATGGATGGATGGAGAGATGGATGGATGGAGAGATGGATGGATGGAGAGATGGATGGATGGAGAGATGGATGGATGGAGAGATGGATGGATGGAGAGATGGATGGATGGAGAGATGGATGGATGGAGAGATGGATGGATGGAGAGATGGATGGATGGAGAGATGGATGGAGAGATGGATGGATGGAGAGATGGATGGATGGAGAGATGGATGGATGGAGAGATGGATGGATGGAGAGACGGATGGATGGAGAGATGGATGGATGGAGAGATGGATGGATGGAGAGATGGATGGAGAGATGGATGGATGGAGAGATGGATGGATGAAGAGATGGATGGATGGAGAGATGGATGGATGGAGAGATGGATGGATGGATAGATGGATGAATGAAGAGATGGATGGAGGGAGAGATGGAGGGATGGATAGATGGATGGATGGAGAGATGGATGGATGGAGAGATGGATGGATGGAGAGATGGATGGATGAATGGATGGATGGATGGATGGAGAGATGGATGGATGGAGAGATGGATGGATGGAGAGATGGATGGATGGAGAGATGGATGGATGGAGAGATGGATGGATGGAGTGATGGATGGATGAAGAGATGGATGGATGGAGAGATGGATGGATGGAGAGATGGATGGATGGAGTGATGGATGGAGAGATGGATGGATGAAGAGATGGATGGATGGAAAGATGGATGGGTGGAGAGATGGATGGATGGAGTGATGGATGGAGAGATAGATGGATGGAGAGATGGATGGATGGATGGATGGATGGATGGATGGATGGATGGAGAGATGGATGGATGGAGAGATGGATGGATGGAGAGATGGATGGATGGAGAGATGGATGGATGGAGAGATGGATGGATGGAGAGATGGTTGGATGGAGAGATGGATGGATGGAGAGATGGATGGATGGAGAGATGGATGGATGGAGAGATGGATGGATGGAGAGATGGATGGATGGAGAGATGGATGGATGGAGAGATGGATGGATGGAGAGATGGATGGATGTAGAGATGGATGGATGGAGAGATGGATGGATGGAGAGATGGATGGATGGAGAGATGGATGGATGGAGAGATGGATGGATGGAAAGATGGATGGATGGAGAGATGGATGGATGGAGAGATGGATGGATGAAGAGATGGATGGATGGAGAGACGGATGGATGGAGAGATGGATGGATGGAGAGATGGATGGATGGAGAGATGGATGGAGAGATGGATGGATGGAGAGATGGATGGATGAAGAGATGGATGGATGGAGAGATGGATGGATGGAGAGATGGATGGATGGAGAGATGGATGAATGAAGAGATGGATGGATGGAGAGATGGATGGATGGAGAGATGGATGGATGGAGAGATGGATGGATGGAGAGATGGATGGATGGAGAGATGGATGGATGAATGGATGGATGGATGGATGGAGAGATGGATGGATGGAGAGATGGATGGATGGAGAGATGGATGGATGGAGAGATGGATGGATGGAGAGATGGATGGATGGAGTGATGGATGGATGAAGAGATGGATGGATGGAGAGATGGATGGATGGAGAGATGGATGGATGGAGTGATGGATGGAGAGATGGATGGATGAAGAGATGGATGGATGGAAAGATGGATGGGTGGAGAGATGGATGGATGGAGTGATGGATGGAGAGATAGATGGATGGAGAGATGGATGGATGGATGGATGGATGGATGGATGGATGGATGGATGGAGAGATGGATGGATGGAGAGATGGATGGATGGAGAGATGGATTGATGGAGAGATGGATGGATGGAGAGATGGATGGATGGAGAGATGGTTGGATGGAGAGATGGATGGATGGAGAGATGGATGGATGGAGAGATGGATGGATGGAGAGATGGATGGATGGAGAGATGGATGGATGGAGAGATGGATGGATGGAGAGATGGATGGATGGAGAGATGGATGGATGTAGAGATGGATGGATGGAGAGATGGATGGATGGAGAGATGGATGGATGGAGAGATGGATGGATGGAGAGATGGATGGATGGAAAGATGGATGGATGGAGAGATGGATGGATGGAGAGATGGATGGATGAAGAGATGGATGGATGGAGAGATGGATGGATGGAGAGATGGATGGATGGAGAGATGGATGGATGGAGAGATGGATGGATGGAGAGATGGATGGATGGAGAGATGGATGGATGGAGAGATGGATGGATGGAGAGATGGATGGATGGAGAGATAGATGGATGGATGGAGAGATGGATGGATGAAGAGATGGATGGATGGAGAGATGGATGGATGGAGAGATGGATGGATGGAGAGATGGATGGATGGAGAGATGGATGGATGGAGAGATGGATGGATGGAGAGATGGATGGATGGAGAGATGGATGGATGGAGTGATGGATGGATGGAGAGATGGATGGATGAAGAGATGGATGGATGGAGAGATGGATGCATGGAGTGATGGATGGATGGAGAGATGGATGGATGGAGAGATGGATGGATGGAGAGATGGATGGATGGAGAGATGGATGGATGAAGAGATGGATGGATGGAGAGATGGATGATGGAGAGATGGATGGATGGAGAGATGGATGGATGGAGAGATGGATGGATGGAGAGATGGATGGATGGAGAGATGGCTGGATGGATGGAGAGATGGATGGATGGAGAGATGGATGGATGAAGAGATGGATGGATGGACAGATGGATGGATGGAGAGATGGATGGATGGAGAGATGGATGGATGGAGAGATGGATGGATGGAGAGATGGCTGGATGGAGAGATGGCTGGATGGATAGAGAGATGGATGGATGGAGAGATGGATGGATAGAGAGATGGATGGATA
>JAWQFJ010028230.1:27500-37500 GCA_034096865.1 Theodoxus fluviatilis | reverse complement strand
TGTATCAAATTTTCAGAATCGAGACTTGAAGAGAAAGTGGTTTTTTAAGGTCGTACACTCGACATCGCCTCCCCAAATACTCCATTCATGGAATGGCCAAATTGCGAAATGTGTGACGTCATCAACAACGTGACGTCATTTGCGAGCAGAGTTTTGAGGATAATGAATTTCGAGAACATTGGTGAAAGGATAAAGAAGGATTTTTACGATGCAAGTAGTCAATTCATGGAATGGCGACCCACTCCACAGCCATGCCCCTTTCTCGCTCTATCTCGCGTGGTAACCGATGCAGGCAGCAAAATGGCTTCCGAATGAACGCCGACTAACTCGTTGCATTGTATTCTGGACAGCATTTGTGTCTCATTTTTGCCAGACAGTGAGAAGATTTCTCAGACTGTGATAGACAGGGGTATGAATAAATGCTACTCATTGCCCTCCAGGTTCGCAGGGCTAAATCTTTTTGTTCTTAGTTTCCAACGACCTGCTCAGTCCACATAAGGTCAGTTTATGATTGCTTGTATTATAAAGCAGAGAACATCTTTTCAATGTTGCACTAGTCTTGTCGTGTTGGTGCCTAAGTTAGTGATTTTGAGTGCACACTGTTAGTTCATTTCGATTTGTCTCCGCCATATGCTTTGCGCTGTTTCCCGCTCTTTGAGTTTAATGTACTTGGGTGGCGTAGTCAGTAGTGGATAGACCTTTCGGTAATTTTCACGCTACCAGCGGAGATTGTGTCAAATAAAAACCGCTGGCGCTGAACCTCCAGGTTTTGGAGAAATAAAAGAAGATCGGGTTCGAACCCGCAGCCTCCGAGAAAAGAGGAGGAAAAAACGCACACACACACACAAACACAAAAAACCAGGTCGGGTTCGAACCCAGAACCCCTCGAAAAAAAGAAAGAGAAAAAAAGTTTCAGTGCAGAATCGAACCTGGTCATGCATGACCAAGAGCCCAATGCTCTACCAACTCTGCCATTGTAAACTTGTAGGTATGTGAAGCATTTATAACGACCTTGTCATAAACCCTCGTGGTTCGTATTTTGCACTGTAAATTGTAGAAAAATGGATGATAGCATGAACTGTTTGGTATTTCATACGGATCTAACCCATCAACGTCAATATTCTTTTCGTAGTATCGCATTTTGGCGTCTGCTGGTAGAGGTTCAACATATATCGAAGCGTTTTGCTGAAGTAGGAAAGATAACTCTGTTTGACTCGATGTCATTACGCTGAAATGGTCGTTGTCCCCAACATTTCCGGGTCAGGGATTGATTAAATCATCATATTTTTGTGACACTGAGACCAGACCATCAAAACAATTAGCACTAGGCCTTGAATCAAATCGTCGTACGAGATCTTACGTTGACTGCAAATGTACAACAGTGCCGCGTGATTGTGTCGACATTCAGTTAGTTCGCTGGGCGATTCCAGGCTTTTAACCAGCGAAGGCAACGATCTAGATGTAAGATGGTACATATACTTTACCGGTTTCACAAATGGAATGAATTTGACGACCAACACAGCGTAGTATCGCTTTTTTGCGTCTGCTGGTAGACGTTCATCATACAAAGAAGCCAAATGTTGTTTTGTGAACGTAGGAAAAGAGTTTGACCACTTTCTCTTCAAGCCTCGATTCTGAAAATTTGATACATTCAATCGGACCTAACTTCCAGTTAGTGTGCAAAATCTCAAGGAAATCCGTCCAGTAGTTTTTGAGATATAAGCCGTGGAGTCGGGACAGACAGACAGACAGACAGACACACACACACACACACACACACACACACACACACACACACACACACACACACACACACACACACACACACACACAAGAATGTGTAGAGTTAACACGTGCAAAATGCGTGATAGCGTCATAAGTGCCTGACGACGTCATTCTTTCGGTTGCTGTGCCTTTGAATAATTCTGGGTTCGACTGATTTCTTTATGGATCTCGTCGGTGATGGCCAAGATTTCCTTTCGATGGAATCGAAACTTTCTGAACACCTCTTCATCATTAAATACTTCTAACGGGTGCCTTCGGTCTCGGAATACTCGGTTTTTCCTTAACAGATTGTCATGAATTCGTTTCTTAAGCACAATCGCTGCCATCTTGCCTCTCTCGATAACCCCGGTTTATCTATTTATCTTGCCGACTTCGGGAGAATAGTTTAACACTCTGCTTTGACGCGAGTTTAGGGCTAAATCGCCGTCATGAATAGGAGAATTTAAACCGAAGTCAAGATAAATCGGGGATAAGAGATAAATCGAGTGTTAAAAAGATAAATCGCCGTCGTGAATACGGGCCAAGAACAATAAAAATACAGCCAGAGAACTACCAGAATCGGCGATAGGCCCTGGACGCCTAAGCAAGCCGAAGAATTCTATTCTATTCTATTCTATTCATGCAGAATACATTTAAACGTGCATAAACGATGTCTATGGCAAAGAAAACATTTTCTTAGCGTCTATCAACACAACATGGGGCGCAGAAGATTAACAAATGAAGCGCTGCACTACATCTGTAGGTGCTCGGAAGAGGCAAAGAGCGCTCAATTCTCACCCCAACCCTAGAAAGTTCCAGGTGGGAAAGAATACATCAATTTAGGCAAGTTGTCTAAACGCAGCCGCCAGGATCAGGGGCGGGGAAAACCCCTCGGCTTTGGGTCACGGGCAGCCTCACGCTTGGCCGACGATGTGATCGCGAACGCGTTGCCCCTCACAATTGACAGCGAGATTCTCTGGAAAAGGAACTGTGTCTGGCGTGGGTCATCTGTCGACAGTGCAATCCGTTGGCCGATCTCTCGGATGAGTTCCGTTGCTGCCGGTCCGACTACTCCGGTTGTTTCAACAGCAAACGGGACGAAGTGGTACCTTTCCGAGATAGAGGCGTACTTCCTCCTCTTCTATTCTATTCTATTCACCCTTCTCAAAAATCTCCTCGCAAATGACGTCACGTTATTCGACGTCAAATGATCACGTCACAGATTTTGCAAAATGGAGTCTGTTGAATCATTTTCATTGAAACACCAAAATGTAAAAAAGTCACTTTCTTTTCAAACCTCGATTCTGAAAATTTGATAATATTGAATGGGACCTAACTTCCAGTCAGTGTGCAAAATCTCAAGGAAATCCGTCCAGTAGTTTTTGAGATATAAGCCGTGGAGACGGGTCAGACACACACACACACAGACAGATAAAGTCTGTAGGACCTCCAGTAAACCTGGAGGGATAAAGTCTGTAGGACCTCCAGTAAACCTGGAGGGATAAATGCAAACTGCTTATTAATTTCAAATTATTTTTAAATATGGAAATACGTTGAAAGTAAGTATTTAGTTCCTCTTTTTGTTTGCTGTATTTTCAGTTTTTCACCACTACAGCACTATGACATGTATGCAAGATGACGATAGCGTCCATGCCGTTCTGCAAATAAATTATCTGACCCAGATTATTGGTGCGACGAGCTTGTATGATGTGCTCGGTGACACTCTCTGTATTCTCATCCCGTATATATGTTGAGAACAAAGGCAGAACACATACTGTAAACACGGCAATAGTCTGGCATAGTTGTGCGGTGAAAGAGAGAAAACGAGTGTCGTGGAATCGAAATTCATGACAGTGTAATTTTTGTTAATATTCACAAATTCACATTGATACAAGTGGCTCGAAATAAATCTTTCGCACACTGCGCAGTTCGCATAGCAGCCATAATAAAGTAAAGAGAAAAAACCACCACCACACAGAGAGAGAAAAAAGGACATACAACTGAATGATGCAGCCGTCATAAGAAACGGTGACAGATATGAGATCTGGAATGGAAGACGGGGGTAATTGGGGAAAAAAAGAGGGGGGGGGGGGGGGGTGGCGAGTGTGAGGGAGGGCGAAATGCGGTTTTCCCGCTTTGTGTGAGTGAGTGAGTGTGTGTGTGTGTGTGTGTGTGTGTGCGCGCGCGTGCGTGCTGAGGGGGTCCGGGGTGGCGATGGGTAGGGTGGGGAATGGGGTGGGGAAAGCAGATGCAAAAGCAGAAGACTTCCATCTGTTCAAGACTTGATGTCAAGCTTTGGATATACTCTTGTGATCCTGTACACAAAGCCGTGTGTGATTTACTTCAAAAGCTGCAGTGGCACTACAGACATCCTGTTATCCTTCCAGGTTTACTGAAGGTCCTACAGACTTTATTGTGTTTTTTTAATGCCAAAACCTGGAGGTTCAGCGCCAGCGGTTTTTATATTTCTGTTGATATTGTACAGTAAAAATGCTAGAATGGCATCATTTCAAGATGCTAAGTATTTCCCCACACGACGCTGCGCAGTGGCGCCACCGCGCATCTGGCTGTTTTTGGTAGTTCCGGGCACTTGGTCTTTTTTTGTTCGTCATTAATCATTCAAGGCTGCTCTTTGATATCTCGTGAGTGTGCACGAGAAAACATGATTAACATACGGAAAGTGATGACATGAGATATTTCTACGGCAATCTTATTTATTTCTTCATGCATAGTCTAAAAAACACAGCATGTTCATTGAGGAAACCTGTTTTTTTTAACAGTGCCGTAAACACACGGAAAATGTATACGTGATGTAGCACGCCGATAGCTTCAGTCGGTGTTTTCTCGAAAACCATTTTCCGTACTTCAGCCATGTTTCTCTTGCGCTGTCACATTTCATTTGGCTCCATCGAGTCCTGGAGGGGAGACGCAAAGAATGAAACGCTTCTGTCTTGAATTATTCATTACTCGCATTACATGTACAGAATGTTAATCTGTGACAGGAATTAAGCGTGTCACAATTAGCTTGCAAAACTCGTACTATCTGTAGAGTAGGGCTCGTACTATCTGTAGAGTAGGGCTCGTACTATCTGTAGAGTAGGGCTCGTACTGTCTGTAGAGTAGGGCTCGTACTATCTGTAGAGTAGGGCTCGTACTATCTGTAGAGTAGGGCTCGTACTATCTGTAGTGTAGGGCTCGTACTATCTGTAGTGTAGGGCTCGTACTATCTGTAGAGTAGGGCTCGTACTATCTGTAGAGTAGGGCTCGTACTATCTGTAGTGTAGGGCTGGTACTATCTGTAGAGTAGGGCTCGTACTATCTGTAATGTAGGGCTCGTACTATCTGTAGTGTAGGGCTCGCACTATCTGTAGAGTAGGGCTCGTAATACCTGTAGAGTAGGGCTCGTACTACCTGTAGAGTAGGGCTCGTACTATCTGTAGAGTAGGCTGGTACTATCTGTAGAGTAGGGCTCGTAATACCTGTAGAGTAGGGCTCGTACTATCTGTAGAGTAGGGCTCGTACTATCTGTAGTGTAGGGCTCGTACTATCTGTAGAGTAGGGCTCGTACTATCTGTAGAGTAGGGCTCGTACTATCTGTAGTGTAGGGCTCGTACTATCTGTAGTGTAGGGCTCGTACTATCTGTAGTGTAGGGCTCGTACTATCTGTAGAGTAGGGCTCGTACTATCTGTAATGTAGGGCTCGTAATATCTGTAGAGGCTTATCGTAGAATTGGGTTCATGGCATCCATAAAAAAGAACTGAAGGTAAAGAGGAGGGAGAAGGAGGAGAGGGAAGAGCAGGAGAGGGAGGAGGAGGAGAGGGAGGAGGAGGAGAGGGAAGAGGAAGAGGAGGAGAGGGAGGATGAGGAGAGGGAGGAGGAGGAGAGTGAGGAGAAGGAGAGGGAGTAGGAGGAGAGGGAGGAGGAGGAGAGGGAGGAGGGAGGAAGAGGAGGAGGAGGAGGAGGAGGAGGAGGAGGAGGAGGAGGAGGAGGAGGAGGAGGAGAGAGAGAGAGTAGAGAGAGAGAAGGAGAAAGAGAGGGGGGAGAAAAGGGGGAGGAGGAGAGAGAGGGAGAAAGGGGGGAGAGAGAGGGAGAAAGGGGGGCACATTTGCTATGCAGATAGAAATGGTGACGTCTGTAAATTTGCTATGCAGATGCAAATGGTGACGTCTGTGAATTTGCTATGCAGATACTAATGGCGACGTCTGTAAATTTCCTATGCAGATACAAATGGTGACGTCTGTAAATTTGCTATGCAGATACAAATGGTGACGTCTGTAAATTTGCTATGCAGATACAAATGGTGACGTCTGTAAATTTGCTATGCAGATAGAAGTAGAAGTGGTGACATCTATATATTCGCTATGCAGATCTATACAAGTGGTGACGTCTATAAATTTACTATGCAGATAGAAGTGGAAGTGGTGACGTCTATAAATTTGCTATGCAGATAGAAGTGGAAGTGGTGACGTCAATAAATTTGCTATGCAGATAGAAGTAGAAGTGGTGACGTCTATAAATTTACTATGCAGATAGAAGTGGAAGTGGTGACGTCAATAAATTTGCTATGCAGATAGAAGTAGAAGTGGTGACGTCTATAAATTTACTATGCAGATAGAAGTGGAAGTGGTGACGTCAATAAATTTGCTATGCAGATAGAAGTAGAAGTGGTGACGTCCATATATTTGCTATGCAGATAGATGTGGTAACGTCTATAAATTTGCTATGCAGATAGAAGTAGAAGCGGTGACGTCAATAAATTTGCTATGCAGATAGAAGTAGAAGTGGTGACGTCTATATATTTGCTATGCAGATAGATGTGGAAACGTCAATAAATTTGCTATGCAGATAGAAGTAGAAGTGGTAACATCTATAAATTTGCTACGCAGATAAATGTGGTGACGTCTATAAATTTACCAATACCATGCAGATAGATGTTGTAACGTCTATAAATTTACTATGCAGATACAAGTAGAAGTGGTGACGACTATGTATTTGCCAATAAGACAGGTTGAATCTCCTAAATAACCAGCGCATTTATGACAATTGTGGTGGTGCTAGGTCCCACATGTAAAAACTCGAGATAGACACTGACACTTCCTCTGAGGTCTGGGACCAACACGTCATCGCACTTCTTAATGTCGCCCAATAGAAATGAGCCATCGATTTTTTCTTGTCCAC
This sequence comes from Theodoxus fluviatilis, assembly GCA_034096865.1. Classification (NCBI taxonomy): domain Eukaryota; kingdom Metazoa; phylum Mollusca; class Gastropoda; order Cycloneritida; family Neritidae; genus Theodoxus; species Theodoxus fluviatilis. The sequence goes on along the minus strand of JAWQFJ010028230.1, from coordinate 30,557 downwards.
AATATGACAACTTTTCACATCACACCTGAAACGAGTTGTCTATCCTCTCCAGGACTGTTGGGTTTCTGTCAGGAATTTGGCGACAAGAAATTAAGCACATGACCTGTTTTGGGCACGTCGCATGGGCAATTAGTTTGAGATGGACAGCTGTTCGGGATTATGGATGGGTGAATATCGACAAGCTTTTCTATTTATAAAAAAAGGCAAAACTTGACACTTTGTAACCATCGTGTTTTATGCTGAAGATAAACTCTTCAGAATACAAGACATGAGAGCAGTGTGCTAAACTCGAATAGCACATAACCGCATTTCAGTCGCAACAAATTTGCATACAATTAACGAAAGCATAAACATTCTTTAGAAAGCAGGCTTGCCTCTAACGCTGTACAATAGGTTTTCACGCTATGACTGTACATTAAATTTTCATATATCTTCGATACTTGTGAAAATGAACAAGAATAGGGTACGTTTGTGCGCTCACACTTCCAGCAAGAGACACGATGACGTCATAATTATGCTCAGAGATGAAGGGAGGTAACTTCCACTGACATTTTCCAGGGGTCGTGATCAGAAACCATCGAGGAGATGGTGGGTGGAACATTTTGGTCGAAGTCGTTATCGTCAACGTACGGATCGTATTCAAACGGCCTGCAAAGAAATAGAGTGCCAGATTTGAGATACAGACAAAATAAGTCAAAATGCAGACACACACATATTTTAACACAGAGTAGACACATAGATTTAAGCACAGGTGTAGACACACACATATTTTAACACAGAGTAGACACATAGATTTAAGCACAGGTGCAGACACACACATATTTTAACACAGAGTAGACACATAGATTTAAGCACAGGTGTAGACACACACATATTTTAACACAGAGTAGACACATAGATTTAAGCACAGGTGTAGACACACACATATTTTAACACAGAGTAGACACATAGATTTAAGCACAGGTGCAGACACACACATATTTTAACACAGAGTAGACACATAGATTTAAGCACAGGTGCAGACACACACATATTTTAACACAGAGTAGACACATAGATTTAAGCACAGGTGTAGACACACACATATTTTAACACAGAGTAGACACATAGATTTAAGCACAGGTGTAGACACACACATATTTTAACACAGAGTAGACACATAGATTTAAGCACAGGTGTAGACACACACATATTTTAACACAGAGTAGACACATAGATTTAAGCACAGGTGTAGACACACACATATTTTAACACAGAGTAGACACATAGATTTAAGCACAGGTGTAGACACACACATATTTTAACACAGAGTAGACACATAGATTTAAGCACAGGTGTAGACACACACATATTTTAACACAGAGTAGACACATAGATTTAAGCACAGGTGTAGACACACACATATTTTAACACAGAGTAGACACATAGATTTAAGCACAGGTGTAGACACACACATATTTTAACACAGAGTAGACACATAGATTTAAGCACAGGTGTAGACACACACATATTTTAACACAGAGTAGACACATAGATTTAAGCACAGGTGTAGACACACACATATTTTAACACAGAGTAGACACATAGATTTAAGCACAGGTGTAGACACACACATATTTTAACACAGAGTAGACACATAGATTTAAGCACAGGTGTAGACACACACATATTTTAACACAGAGTAGACACATAGATTTAAGCACAGGTGTAGACACACACATATTTTAACACAGAGTAGACACATAGATTTAAGCACAGGTGTAGACACACACATATTTTAACACAGAGTAGACACATAGATTTAAGCACAGGTGTAGACACACACATATTTTAACACAGAGTAGACACATAGATTTAAGCACAGGTGTAGACACACACATATTTTAACACAGAGTAGACACATAGATTTAAGCACAGGTGCAGACACACACATATTTTAACACAGAGTAGACACATAGATTTAAGCACAGGTGTAGACACACACATATTTTAACACAGAGTAGACACATAGATTTAAGCACAGGTGTAGACACACACATATTTTAACACAGAGTAGACACATAGATTTAAGCACAGGTGTAGACACACACATATTTTAACACAGAGTAGACACATAGATTTAAGCACAGGTGCAGACACACACATATTTTAACACAGAGTAGACACATAGATTTAAGCACAGGTGTAGACACACACATATTTTAACACAGAGTAGACACATAGATTTAAGCACAGGTGTAGACACACACATATTTTAACACAGAGTAGACACATAGATTTAAGCACAGGTGTAGACACACACATATTTTAACACAGAGTAGACACATAGATTTAAGCACAGGTGCAGACACACACATATTTTAACACAGAGTAGACACATAGATTTAAGCACAGGTGTAGACACACACATATTTTAACACAGAGTAGACACATAGATTTAAGCACAGGTGCAGACACACACATATTTTAACACAGAGTAGACACATAGATTTAAGCACAGGTGTAGACACACACATATTTTAACACAGAGTAGACACATAGATTTAAGCACAGGTGCAGACACACACATATTTTAACACAGAGTAGACACATAGATTTAAGCACAGGTGTAGACACACACATATTTTAACACAGAGTAGACACATAGATTTAAGCACAGGTGCAGACACACACATATTTTAACACAGAGTAGACACATAGATTTAAGCACAGGTGCAGACACACACATATTTTAACACAGAGTAGACACATAGATTTAAGCACAGGTGCAGACACACACATATTTTAACACAGAGTAGACACATAGATTTAAGCACAGGTGTAGACACACACATATTTTAACACAGAGTAGACACATAGATTTAAGCACAGGTGCAGACACACACATATTTTAACACAGAGTAGACACATAGATTTAAGCACAGGTGCAGACACACACATATTTTAACACAGAGTAGACACATAGATTTAAGCACAGGTGCAGACACACACATATTTTAACACAGAGTAGACACATAGATTTAAGCACAGGTGCAGACACACACATATTTTAACACA
>JAWQFJ010028230.1:15000-22500 GCA_034096865.1 Theodoxus fluviatilis | reverse complement strand
AAAGTGTAGTCACCTCCCCATTAATTTTATATAAAAGTGTAGGCACCTCTCCATTAATTTCATATAAAAGTGTAGGCACCTCCCAAGCATTAATTTCATATAAAAGTGTAGGCATTTCCCCATTAATTTCATATAAAAGTGTAGGCACCTCCCAAGCATTAATTTTATATAAAAGTGTGGGTACCTCCCAAGCATTAATTTCATATAAAAGTGTAGGCACCTCTCTATTAATTTCATATAAAAGTGTAGGCACCTCTCCATTAATTTCATATAAAAGTGTAGGCACATCTCCATTAATTTCATATAAATGTGTGGGCACCTCCCCATTAATTTCATATAAATGTGTAGGCACCTCCCAAGCATTAATTTCATATAAAAGTGTAGGCACCTCTCCATTAATTTCATATAAATGTGTAGGCACCTCTCCATTAATTTCATATAAAAGTGTAGGCACCTCCCTATTAATTTCATATAAAAGTGTAGGCACCTCTCCATTAATTTCATATAAATGTGTAGGCACCTCCCAAGCATTAATTTCATATAAAAGTGTAGGCACCTCCCCATTAATTTCATATAAAAGTGTAGGCACCTCCCCATTAATTTCATATAAAAGTGTAGGCACCTCTCCATTAATTTCATATAAAAGTGTAGGCACCTCCCCATTAATTTCATATAAAAGTGTGGAACCTCCCAAGCATTAATTTCATATAAAAGTGTATGCATCTCCCCATTAATTTCATATAAAAGTGTAGGCACCTCCCAAGCATTAATTTCATATAAAAGTGTGGGCACCTCCCCATTAATTTCATATAAAAGTGTAGGCACCTCCCCATTAATTTCATATAAAAGTGTGGAACCTCCCAAGCATTAATTTCATATAAAAGTGTAGGCATCTCCGCATTAATTTCATATAAAAGTGTAGGCACCTCTCCATTAATTTCATATAAAAGTGTAGGCACCTCCCAAGCATTAATTTCATATAAAAGTGTAGGCACCTCCCCATTAATTTCATATAAAAGTGTAGGCACCTCCCCATTAATTTCATATAAAAGTGTAGGCACCTCCCAAGCATTAATTTCATATAAAAGTGTAGGCACCTCCCCATTAATTTCATATAAAAGTGTAGGCACCTCCCCATTAATTTCATATAAAAGTGTAGGCACCTCCCCATTAATTTCATATAAAAGTGTAGGCACCTCCCCATTAATTTCATATAAAAGTGTAGGCACCTCCCCATTAATTTCATATAAAAGTGTAGGCACCTCCCCATTAATTTCATATAAAAGTGTAGGCACCTCCCCATTAATTTCATATAAAAGTGTAGGCACCTCCCCATTAATTTCATATAAAAGTGTAGGCACCTCCCCATTAATTTCATATAAAAGTGTAGGCACCTCCCCATTAATTTCATATAAAAGTGTAGGCACCTCCCCATTAATTTCATATAAAAGTGTGGGCACCTCCCCATTAATTTCATATAAAAGTGTAGGCACCTCCCAAGCATTAATTTCATATAAAAGTGTGGGCACCTCCCCATTAATTTCATATAAAAGTGTAGGCACCTCCCCATTAATTTCATATAAAAGTGTAGGCACCTCCCCATTAATTTCATATAAAAGTGTAGGCACCTCCCCATTAATTTCATATAAAAGTGTGGGCACCTCCCCATTAATTTCATATAAAAGTGTAGGCACCTCCCCATTAATTTCATATAAAAGTGTAGGCACCTCCCCATTAATTTCATATAAAAGTGTAGGCACCTCCCAAGCATTAATTTCATATAAAAGTGTAGGCACCTCCCCATTAATTTCATATAAAAGTGTAGGCACCTCCCATTAATTTCATATAAAAGTGTAGGCACCTCCCCATTAATTTCATATAAAAGTGTAGGCACCTCCCCATTAATTTCATATAAAAGTGTAGGCACCTCCCCATTAATTTCATATAAAAGTGTAGGCACCTCCCATTAATTTCATATAAAAGTGTAGGCACCTCCCCATTAATTTCATATAAAAGTGTAGGCACCTCCCCATTAATTTCATATAAAAGTGTAGGCACCTCCCCATTAATTTCATATAAAAGTGTAGGCACCTCCCCATTAATTTCATATAAAAGTGTGGGCACCTCCCCATTAATTTCATATAAAAGTGTAGGCACCTCCCATTAATTTCATATAAAAGTGTAGGCACCTCCCCATTAATTTCATATAAAAGTGTAGGCACCTCCCCATTAATTTCATATAAAAGTGTGGGCACCTCCCCATTAATTTCATATAAAAGTGTAGGCACCTCCCCATTAATTTCATATAAAAGTGTAGGCACCTCCCCATTAATTTCATATAAAAGTGTAGGCACCTCCCCATTAATTTCATATAAAAGTGTAGGCACCTCCCCATTAATTTCATATAAAAGTGTAGGCACCTCCCCATTAATTTCATATAAAAGTGTAGGCACCTCCCCATTAATTTCATATAAAAGTGTAGGCACCTCCCATTAATTTCATATAAAAGTGTAGGCACCTCCCCATTAATTTCATATAAAAGTGTAGGCACCTCCCCATTAATTTCATATAAAAGTGTAGGCACCTCCCCATTAATTTCATATAAAAGTGTAGGCACCTCCCCATTAATTTCATATAAAAGTGTAGGCACCTCCCATTAATTTCATATAAAAGTGTAGGCACCTCCCCATTAATTTCATATAAAAGTGTAGGCACCTCCCCATTAATTTCATATAAAAGTGTAGGCACCTCCCCATTAATTTCATATAAAAGTGTAGGCACCTCCCCATTAATTTCATATAAAAGTGTAGGCACCTCCCCATTAATTTCATATAAAAGTGTAGGCACCTCCCCATTAATTTCATATAAAAGTGTAGGCACCTCCCCATTAATTTCATATAAAAGTGTAGGCACCTCCCCATTAATTTCATATAAAAGTGTAGGCACCTCCCAATCATTAATTTTATATAAAAGTGTAGGCACCTCCCCATTAATTTCATATAAAAGTGTAGGCACCTCCCCATTAATTTCATATAAAAGTGTAGGCACCTCCCCATTAATTTCATATAAAAGTGTAGGCACCTCCCAATAATTTCATATAAAAGTGTAGGCACCTCCCCATTAATTTCATATAAAAGTGTAGGCACCTCCCATTAATTTCATATAAAAGTGTAGGCACCTCCCATTAATTTCATATAAAAGTGTAGGCACCTCCCCATTAATTTCATATAAAAGTGTAGGCACCTCCCCATTAATTTCATATAAAAGTGTAGGCACCTCCCAATTAATTTCATATAAAAGTGTAGGCACCTCCCATTAATTTCATATAAAAGTGTAGGCACCTCCCCATTAATTTCATATAAAAGTGTAGGCACCTCCCCATTAATTTCATATAAAAGTGTAGGCACCTCCCCATTAATTTCATATAAAAGTGTGGGCACCTCCCCATTAATTTCATATAAAAGTGTAGGCACCTCCCCATTAATTTCATATAAAAGTGTAGGCACCTCCCATTAATTTAATATAAAAGTGTAGGCACCTCCCCATTAATTTCATATAAAAGTGTAGGCACCTCCCCATTAATTTCATATAAAAGTGTAGGCACCTCTCCATTAATTTCATATAAAAGTGTAGGCACCTCCCATTAATTTCATATAAAAGTGTAGGCACCTCCCCATTAATTTCATATAAAAGTGTAGGCACCTCCCCATTAATTTCATATAAAAGTGTAGGCACCTCCCCATTAATTTCATATAAAAGTGTAGGCACCTCCCATTAATTTCATATAAAAGTGTAGGCACCTCCCAAGCATTAATTTCATATAAAAGTGTAGGCACCTCCCCATTAATTTCATATAAAAGTGTAGGCACCTCCCCATTAATTTCATATAAAAGTGTAGGCACCTCTCCATTAATTTCATATAAAAGTGTAGGCACCTCCCCATTAATTTCATATAAAAGTGTAGGCACCTCCCAAGCATTAATTTCATATAAAAGTGTGGGCACCTCCCCATTAATTTCATATAAAAGTGTAGGCACCTCCCAAGCATTAATTTCATATAAAAGTGTGGGCACCTCCCCATTAATTTCATATAAATGTGTAGGCACCTCCCAAGCATTAATTTCATATAAAAGTGTGGGAACGTCCCCATTAATTTCATATAAAAGTGTAGGCACCTCTCCATTAATTTCATATAAATGTGTAGGCACCTCCCAAGCATTAATTTCATATAAAAGTGTAGGCACCTCTCCATTAATTTCATATAAAAGTGTGGGTTACCTCCCCATTAATTTCATATAAAAGTGTGGGCACCTCCCCATTAATTTCATATAAAAGTGTAGGCACCTCCCCATTAATTTCATATAAAAGTGTAGGCACCTCCCCATTAATTTCATATAAAAGTGTAGGCACCTCCCCATTAATTTCATATAAAAGTGTAGGCACCTCCCCATTAATTTCATATAAAAGTGTAGGCACCTCTCCATTAATTTCATATAAAAGTGTAGGCACCTCCCTATTAATTTCATATAAAAGTGTAGGCATCTCCCCATTAATTTCATATAAAAGTGTAGGCACCTCCCCATTAATTTCATATAAAAGTGTAGGCACCTCCCCATTAATTTCATATAAAAGTGTGGGCACCTCCCAAGCATTAATTTCATATAAAAGTGTAGGCACCTCTCCATTAATTTCATATAAAAGTGTAGGCACCTCCCCATTAATTTCATATAAAAGTGTGGAACCTCCCAAGCATTAATTTCATATAAAAGTGTGGGCACCTCCCCATTAATTTCATATAAAAGTGTAGGCACCTCTCCATTAATTTCATATAAAAGTGTAGGCACCTCTCCATTAATTTCATATAAAAGTGTGGGCACCTCCCCATTAATTTCATATAAAAGTGTAGGCACCTCCCCATTAATTTCATATAAAAGTGTAGGCACCTCCCCATTAATTTCATATAAAAGTGTAGGTACCTCCCTATTAATTTCATATAAAAGTGTAGGCATCTCCCCATTAATTTCATATAAAAGTGTAGGCACCTCTCCATTAATTTCATATAAAAGTGTAGGCACCTCCCCATTAATTTCATATAAAAGTGTAGGCACCTCCCCATTAATTTCATATAAAAGTGTGGGCACCTCCCAAGCATTAATTTCATATAAAAGTGTAGGCACCTCTCCATTAATTTCATATAAAAGTGTAGGCACCTCTCCATTAATTTCATATAAAAGTGTAGACACCTCCCAAGCATTAATTTCATATAAAAGTGTAGGTACCTCCCCATTAATTTCATATAAAAGTGTGGGCACCTCCCCATTAATTTCATATAAAAGTGTGGGCACCTCCCCATTAATTTCATATAAAAGTGTAGGCACCTCCCAAGCATTAATTTCATATAAAAGTGTAGGCACCTCCCCATTAATTTCATATAAAAGTGTGGGCACCTCCCAAGCATTAATTTCATATAAAAGTGTAGGCACCTCTCCATTAATTTTATATAAAAGTGTGGGCACCCCTCCATTAATTTCATATAAAAGTGTAGGCACCTCCCAAGCATTAATTTCATATAAAAGTGTAGGTACCTCCCTATTAATTTCATATAAAAGTGTAGACACCTCCCAAGCATTAATTTCATATAAAAGTGTGGGCACCTCCCTATTAATTTCATATAAAAGTGTAGGCACCTCCCAAGCATTAATTTCATATAAAAGTGTGGGCACCTCTCCATTAATTTCATATAAAAGTGTGGGCACCTCCCAAGCATTAATTTCATATAAAAGTGTAGGCACCTCCCCATTAATTTCATATAAAAGTGTGGGCACCTCTCTATTAATTTCATATAAAAGTGTAGGCACCTCCCAAGCATTAATTTCATATAAAAGTGTAGGCACCTCCCCATTAATTTCATATAAAAGTGTAGGCACCTCCCCATTAATTTCATATAAAAGTGTAGGCACCTCCCCATTAATTTCATATAAAAGTTTAGGCACCTCCCCATTAATTTCATATAAAAGTGTAGGCACCTCCCCATTAATTTTACATAAAGGTGTAGAAACCCTCCCATTGATTTTATGGCAAGGTGTGGGCATACACTCGCTTGAACCGGTTGTACACCAATTTGGCAGTGATGGAATCATGAGTTGATTTGTTAAGGTTGGTGGCGCATGCGCTGTGAGTAACTCTTCAGTCGGAGAACGCTGAAAAAGTTAGTTGAGTTGACTCGCAAACTATCGATGTAAGCAGTGTAGCAGCCAAAAGTTACTCCCGGCCAAAAGTTACTCCGGAAGTCATCGCAGAGTTATCTGCTCGGCTTTTTCTTTATGCGATTTACCGCTCCTGCACCTGTTCTTTGCATGGAATATATCCCGACAAACGACGCATTAGTTGCTTTACGAGTTTTTGTGTTTTTGGTGCATTTGTGTAGTTTAACACATAATATAGAGTTCAAAAAAGTTTTTCCCCGTGGAAAGCCGTCTCCGCTGCCGGAAATGATATGGGAGTCACCTCCCTGTAGTCTATTTGTAGTCTGGTTTTATAAAACGCGACCGTTGACTGACTTGACACGCCCGGGGAGTTATGCTAAGATCCGGCCGCGTTAATATATCTGCGTTTTGTGACAAACGTCTTGCTCGGCGGTACTGTACTCCATGCACCTTAACGGTGCGCGTGATTCGGGTGTAATCTTAAGCTAAACGACGTTCCGAATGTTTCCGACTTCGACCATTTCAGCAGCGCCAATAAAAACCGCTGGCGCTGAACCTCCAGGTTTTGGCACACACAAAAAATTGGGTTCAAACCCGCAATCTCTTGAGAAAAGAGGGGGGGGGAAAACACACACAAAAACACAAAAAACAGGTCGGGTTCGAAAAAAGTTTCAGCGCGGATTCGAATCCGTTCACGCATGACCTAACGTTACAATTGTCCAGCGCTTTACCATCTGAGCCATTCATTTGGCAACTGACGTTACTACGTGTTTGTAAAGGAATTATAACGTTCTTTTCTGTAAACTCCCTCGCTTCATATTTTGCACTGTAAATTGTATAAAAATGGATGATAGTTCATGAAATTTGAGTGGTCTTGTACATTTTAGGATACTTAAGGTCTATTTCTGCCAAGTTTATTATCGATTCACTGCCATTAGGCCAAGCCAACAGACTACCAGTACCAAGTTGTTGCGCTTAAGTCAGGACAGACAGAACGAACGAACGAACTTTATTTTACAAGGGTAGTGAATTAGGCAGTATTGCCTTTCTTACTTACATTCAGCCCTTGAGGCAAAATATTCAAATGTGGTAAGAGAGAGAGAGAGAGAGAGAGAGAGAGAGAGAGAGAGAGAGAGAGATACAGAGAGAGAGACAGAGAGAGAGACAGAGACAGAGAGAGAGACAGAGAGAGAGGGTGGGAGGGGAGCTGGGAAAAGGGGAGGAAGGGAAGAGAGAATGAGAGTAAGATGGTGGGTGGGAGAGAGAGAGAGAGAGAGAGAGAGAGAGAGAGAGA
>JAWQFJ010028230.1:0-12500 GCA_034096865.1 Theodoxus fluviatilis | reverse complement strand
TGTTGTTGTTGTTGTCGAGAAAAGTGAAACTTTGTGTTCGAAGCCAATGCTTGAGTTCTCTTTTGGCACTGAACGAGATGAGAAAGTCACGTAACCTGGATTTTGTGACGTAGTACGTTAAGAGTGTGACGTAGTACGTTAAGAGTGTGACGTAGTACGTTAAGAGTGTGACGTAGTACGTTAAGAGTGTGACGTAGTACGTTCCAAGTGGGACGTAGAATGCAGACGTCTTGGTGTCATTTGAAAGGAACGTGTTTACTACGTCACTTGTTATGAAGCAGTGGGTATTTTCAAGGACGCTGTTGTATTGGTAAAAATATCCTCGTATTTTGTATCAAGAACACCCCTTAGCACTTTCCCTTCAGGATTGAAACAGCAGGCACGGAATCTGACTCTCCACGGTCACTTTGCAGCAGGGTGTGCGTGTGCAGGGAGAATGCTCCACTCATTTTAGACATGCATGCAGACACTTACAATTGCAGATAGACATGTACATGTACATATAGACATTGAGACTTCCAGCAACAGATATACATGTACATGTAGACATAGAGACTTCTAGCAACAGATATACATGTACATGTAGACATTGAGACTTCCAGCAACAGATATACATGTACATATAGACATTGAGACTTCCAGCAACAGATATACATGTACATGTAGACATTGAGACTTCTAGCAACAGATATACATGTACATGTAGACATTGAGACTTCCAGCAACAGATATACATGTACATGTAGACATTGAGACTTCTAGCAACAGATATACATGTACATGTAGACATTGAGACTTCTAGCAACAGATATACATGTACATATAGACATTGAGACTTCTAGCAACAGATATACATGTACATGTAGACATTGAGACTTCCAGCAACAGATATATATGTAGACATTGAGACTTCTAGCAACAGATATACATGTAGACGTTGAGACTTCTAGCAACAGATATACATGTACATATAGACATTGAGACTTCTAGCAACAGATATACATGTACATATAGACATTGAGACTTCTAGCAACAGATATACATGTACATGTAGACATTGAGACTTCTAGCAACAGATATACATGTACATATAGACATTGAGACTTCTAGCAACAGATATACATGTACATATAGACATTGAGACTTCTAGCAACAGATATACATGTACATGTAGACATTGAGACTTCCAGCAACAGATATATATGTAGACATTGAGACTTCTAGCAACAGATATACATGTACATGTAGACATTGAGACTTCCAGCAACAGATATACATGTACATATAGACATTGAGACTTCTAGCAACAGATATACATGTACATGTAGACATTGAGACTTCCAGCAACAGATATACATGTACATGTAGACATTGAGACTTCCAGCAACAGATATACATGTACATATAGACATTGAGACTTCTAGCAACAGATATACATGTACATGTAGACATTGAGACTTCCAGCAACAGATATACATGTACATGTAGACATTGAGACTGCCAGCAACATATATACATGTAGACATTGAGACTTCCAGCAACAGATATACATGTACATATAGACATTGAGACTTCTAGCAACAGATATACATGTACATATAGACATTGAGACTTCCAGCAACAGATATACATGTACATATAGACATTGAGACTTCTAGCAACAGATATACATGTACATGTAGACATTGAGACTTCCAGCAACAGATATACATGTACATATAGACATTGAGACTTCCAGCAACAGATATACATGTACATGTAGACATTGAGACTTCCAGCAACAGATATACATGTACATGTAGACATTGAGACTTCCAGCAACAGATATACATGTACATGTAGACATTGAGACTTCCAGCAACAGATATACATGTACATGTAGACATTGAGACTTCTAGCAACAGATATACATGTACATATAGACATTGAGATTTCCAGCAACAGATATACATGTACATGTAGACATTGAGACTTCTAGCAACAGATATACATGTACATAATTGAGACTTCCAGAAACAGATGTACATGCACATATAGCCATTGAGACTTCTAGCAACATATATACATGTACATATAGACATTGAGACTTCTAGCAACAGATATACATGTACATGTAGACATTGAGACTTCTAGCAACAGATATACATGTACATGTAGACATTGAGACTTCTAGCAACAGATATACATGTACATTGAGACTTCCAGCAACAGATATACATGTACATATAGACATTGAGACTTCTAGCAACAGATATACATGTACATATAGACATTGAGACTTCTAGCAACAGATATACATGTACATATAGCCATTGAGACTTCTAGCAACAGATATACATGTACATGTAGACATTGAGACTTCTAGCAACAGATATACATGTACATGTAGACATTGAGACTTCTAGCAACAGATATACATGTACATGTAGACATTGAGACTTCCAGCAACAGATATACATATAGACATTGAGACTTCCAGCAACAGATATACATGTAGACATTGAGACTTCCAGCAACAGATATACATGTAGACATTGAGACTTCCAGCAACAGATATACATGTACATGTAGACATTGAGACTTCTAGCAACAGATATACATGTACATATAGACATTGAGACTTCTAGCAACAGATATACATGTACATATAGACATTGAGACTTCCAGCAACAGATATACATGTACATGTAGACATTGAGACTTCTAGCAACAGATATACATGTACATTGAGACTTCCAGCAACAGATATACATGTACATATAGACATTGAGACTTCTAGCAACAGATATACATGTACATATAGACATTGAGACTTCTAGCAACAGATATACATGTACATATAGACATTGAGACTTCTAGCAACAGATATACATGTACATGTAGACATTGAGACTTCTAGCAACAGATATACATGTACATGTAGACATTGAGACTTCTAGCAACAGATATACATGTACATATAGACATTGAGACTTCTAGCAACAGATATACATGTACATGTAGACATTGAGACTTCTAGCAACAGATATACATGTACATGTAGACATTGAGACTTCTAGCAACAGATATACATGTACATGTAGACATTGAGACTTCCAGCAACATACATATAGACATTGAGACTTCCAGCAACAGATATACATGTAGACATTGAGACTTCCAGCAACAGATATACATGTAGACATTGAGACTTCCAGCAACAGATATACATGTACATGTAGACATTGAGACTTCTAGCAACAGATATACATGTACATATAGACATTGAGACTTCTAGCAACAGATATACATGTACATATAGACATTGAGACTTCTAGCAACAGATATACATGTACATGTAGACATTGAGACTTCTAGCAACAGATATACATGTACATTGAGACTTCTAGCAACAGATATACATGTACATATAGACATTGAGACTTCCAGCAACAGATATACATGTACATGTAGACATTGAGACTTCTAGCAACAGATATACATGTACATGTAGACATTGAGACTTCCAGCAACAGATATACATGTACATATAGACATTGAGACTTCCAGCAACAGATATACATGTACATGTAGACATTGAGACTTCTAGCAACAGATATACATGTACATGTAGACATTGAGACTTCTAGCAACAGATATACATGTACATGTAGACATTGAGACTTCTAGCAACAGATATACACGTACATGTAGACATTGAGACTTCTAGCAACAGATATACATGTACATGTAGACATTGAGACTTCTAGCAACAGATATACATGTACATGTAGACATTGAGACTTCTAGCAACAGATATACACGCACATGTAGACATTGAGACTTCTAGCAACAGATATACATGTACATGTAGACATTGAGACTTCTAGCAACAGATATACACGTACATGTAGACATTGAGACTTCTAGCAACAGATATACATGTACATGTAGACATTGATACTTCCAGCAACAGATATACATGTACATGCAGACATTGAGACTTCTAGCAACAGATATACATGTACATGTAGACATTGAGACTTCTAGCAACATATATACATGTACATGTAGACATTGAGACTTCCAGCAACAGATATACATGTACATATAGACATTGAGACTTCTAGCAACAGATATACATGTACATGTAGACATTGAGACTTCTAGCAACAGATATACATGTACATGTAGACATTGAGACTTCTAGCAACAGATATACATGTACATGTAGACATTGAGACTTCTAGCAACAGATATACACGTACATGTAGACATTGAGACTTCTAGCAACAGATATACATGTACATATAGACATTGAGACTTCTAGCAACAGATATACATGTACATATAGACATTGAGACTTCTAGCAACAGATATACATGTACATGTAGACATTGAGACTTCTAGCAACATGGGGCATACAAGCGGATCAAGACATACGGATTCACGCATACACGCGCGTGCACGGGTGCGCACGCTCGCACACACACGCACATGACACACACACACACACAAACGTAATATCTTATTCTTAAGTATAACATACGACAGGAATCCCTCGATGCACCCCCCCACCCCCACACCTCTACACCCCCACCCCACCCCCACCCCCCCAGCCCGCGCCCTAACAAAGTATCAGAACTGAGAGGAATTTTTCCAGCCTCCGAGGAGAGTTTCACGTGAGGCTCTGTGGTGGTTTGCTTTCTTTTGCCGTCTCAGCCTTTTATACTCGTTTCTATAGCTGCACATGGGGGAGAGGGAGTTTTGAGAGAGAGAGAGAGAGAGAGAGAGAGAGAGAGAGAGAGAGAGAGAGAGAGAGAGAGAGAGAGAGAGAGAGAGAGAGAGAAGAAGGAGAGAGACAGACAGACAGACAGAGACACACAAGATAGACAGAGAGAGAGAGACAAAGGAAGAGAAAGTCAAAGAGAGAGAGAGAGCAATGAGAGACAAAGAGACAGCAAGAGAGAGAGCGAGAGAGAGAGAGAGAGAGGTAGAGAGAGAAAGAGAGCGAGAGACATAAAGACAGTGAGACAGACAGACTGAGACAGTCTGAGAAAGAGAGAGAGAGAGAGAGAGAGAGAGAGAGAGAGGGAGGAGAGAGAGACAGAGAGAGAGAGAGAGAGAGGAGAGAGAGAGAGAGAGAGAGAGGGAGAGAGAGAGAGAGACATACATGACTCTGTTGGAACGCTTGGTTTTGGAGTAGCAGCAGAAGCCCAGGATGAGGATCAGGAGGACCAGCACGGAACAGCACGCGCCCACCACAGCCATGCCTCCTGTTGTCTCCAGAAACTGCAGGCTGCTCGCAGCACCGGCAGCTTGGGGATTGAGAGTGGCTGTGGGGGTAAAGGGTGGTGTAAAGGAATGAAAAATGAATGAATGAATGAATGAATGAATGAATGAATGAATGAATGAATGGGTGGATGAATAAAGGTAGACGGGAGGAAAGGAATACATGATGTTCAGTCCCTAGCAGACGCTAACAGGGGAGACCACCGTCCTAACTTGCAACACAACTGAAGTAACCTCCCTTCACCAAAATGGCCTCACACGCAGCGTACCTTCCCGCGTGCATTCCACTTGCTAAAGTAAGTTTAGTATTGCCACTTCTGATGTTGTATAAGTGACTATAATGAATGTACATGATTGAAAGACATCTGTTCAATCCATACATCATCCATTACTTCTTTTGTCCATATTTACTAGTTTATCTTCTTCGTCTAACGTACTGCATCACACACCGAAGTAGTGTATTTGTTTGATCTGTGCATTATTATGATGATTCGTCCCTTCTCTCCTCATACTTATCAGCCTTCGTTGTTTTCTTTCAGTTGTTTCAATCATTCGTTTGAGGACTCAATAAACCTGGACTCAACTAAATGCACACGTGTGTTATGATTCATCTATGATTGAAACATGCCCGCCGTACAATGCCCCATTGCCGGATGCGACTACGTCACGCAAGACCTGGAGGCCAGCATCGTGGTAGCGCTCCTCACCGCACACGCCACAACTCACGCTCCAGCCGCGCCACAGCTCGCAGCCACCGCCAAAGTGGAGAGAGTACGACGACCTACCATCGCCATAGGTGGCTCAACTGAAGACTGGCAGTACTTCACCACCAGATGGAAGGAATACGTGTCCGCCACCAAACTCACAGGAGCTGACATCACCATCCAGCTCCTGGAATGTTGCGACGAGCCACTCCGCAAAGACTTGTCGCGCTCTGCAGGGGGCAGTCTCACCAACAAAACTGAAGACGAGGTTCTGGCCTCCATTCGACAACTGGCGGTGCAACAAGAAAACACAATGGTGGCACGCGCTACTCTCCACGGCATGCGCTAAGACCGTGATGAACCTGTGCGTGCTTTTGTGGCCAGACTTCGCGGTCAAGCCAGCATCTACAAATTCCAGCTCAAATGCCCATCCCCTGCATGTGCAGCCATCGTCCCCTACACTGATCAAATCATCTGTGACGTTCTCACCCGGGGAATAGCTGATCAAGACATCCAACTGGACCTACTCGGTGAAAAAGATCAGGACATGTCTCTAGACACAGTGATCAGCTACATAGAGGCCAAGGAGCCGGCAAAAGATCTGCTGGCAAAATCCGGGACTCGCCTCAGCTTGCATCAGCCATTAGCCAATACCGACACCAACAGAAGGCCCAACTCCGAGACAGATTTAAAGACGATGGACCTTGCCACTTCTGTGGCCTGCGCGGCCACGGTGTGCGTGCTCCAATCAAAGACCGCCAACGGGTGTGCAAAGCCTTTGGCCACAAATGCGAAAAGCGTAACAAATACAATCACTTTGGCTCCGTCTGTCGCAGCACCGCCAAACCAAAACACCCCTCCCCTACAAATGATGCCTCTACACTCTTTCTGTGCGCACACTCACAAGACCATAGCCACATTCAACCTCCACACACAGTCGGTATCAACCACCACGTCTTTGATACATCCACTCAAACCTGGGTCGAGCGCCGATCAAAAGAACAACCCCTCATTGATGTGAAAGTCACAGTCACAACTGGACTGGGGTTCTCTCGCCCACGTGGTACAAAACCACACATTCAAACGGCCCTTGCAGACACTGGCTGCCAAAGCTGTCTCTCGGGAACTGACCGACTCTCACATGTAGGTTTGACACAAAACCACCTCCTCCCTGTCCAGACAAAGATTAAGACAGCTGATAATGGCGACATCCCCCTGTTAGGAGCCATCCCCCTCACCCTCACTGCCGCAGGCCGAAGCACTACACAACTGACATACATCACCAACGCCATACATGACAAGCTATTCCTGAGCAGGGAAGCATGCACCGGACTAGGGATCATCGACCCCACCTTCCCGCACAATACCGTCAACGAAATGTGTGACGCTCCCGCCTCACATGACCACGACAATGCATGCAAGTGCCCCCCACGGCAGAAGCCACCAGCACCGCCCACGCTCCCCTACCCACCCACTGAAGAAAACCGTGAGAAACTGGAACGATTCCTGCTAGACCACTACCGGTCCAGCACATTCAACACCTGCAACAAGCAACCCCTACCGATGATGGAAGGCCCCCCACTACAACTCATGATTGACCCTGATGCTGAACCGGTTGCATATCACACCCCAATACCTGTACCCATCCACTGGCAGGACGAGGTAAAAAACGGCCTCGACCAAGATGTTCGCCTAGGCGTACTAGAACCTGTACCAGTCGGCGAGCCCGTCACATGGTGTCACAGGATGGTGATATGTGCCAAAAAGAATGGCAAACCAAGAAGGACTGTTGATTTCCAACCCCTCAACCGGCACGCCACACGTGAAACCCACCACACACCCTCACCATTCCACCAAGCACGATCTGTCCCCACTGGCCAGAAGAAGACTGTCCTTGATGCATGGAATGGTTACCACAGTGTGCCAATACGGGAGGAAGATCGCCACCTCACCACCTTCATCACCCCCTGGGGAAGGTACAGGTACAAAACCACACCTCAAGGCTACATTGCTTCCGGTGATGGTTACACACGCCGCTATGATGAAATTGTCTCTACAATCCCCAACAAGACAAAGTGCATCGACGATGCCCTGCTGTGCGCAGACAACATTGAGGAAAGCTTCCACCAAACGATTCATTGGCTAGACACCTGTGGTCGACATGGCATAACCCTGAATCCCGACAAATTTGTCTTTGCCAAAGACACCGTTGAGTTCGCAGGGTTTGAAATAGGTCCGTCTGATGTGAAACCAGCCAAACACCTCACCGATGCCATCTCGAAGTTCCCCTCGCCAAAGTCCCTCACAGACCTACGATCGTGGATCGGGTTACTCAACCAAGTGGCGTACACATTCAGCATGGCAACTAAAACTCAACCATTCAGAGACCTCCTGAAACCAAAGACACCGTTCATCTGGAACGACGAACTCGAAAAATTATTTCAGACATCAAAGACAAACATCATCAGCGAGATGGAGGAGGGGGTCCAAATCTTTGAGAAACATCGCCCCACATGTATAGCCACTGACTGGTCTCAAACTGGACTGGGTTTCTGGGTGCTACAAAAGCACTGTGAATGCTCCCCCACCCGCCCCTTCTGCTGCCCTCGCGGCTGGAAAATCTCTCTTGTTGGAAGCCGCTTCACCCACTCTGCTGAGGCCAATTACGCCCCCATTGAAGGTGAAGCTCTCGCAGTGGCGGTGGCCCTAAACAAAGCTCGACACTTTGTACTCGGCTGCGACAACCTCATTGTCGCCGTGGATCATAAGCCACTGTTAAAAATCTTTGGCGACCGATCACTCCACGACATCACAAACCCAAGGCTACGCAACCTGAAGGAAAAGACACTGGGCTTCCGCTTCCAAATGGCCCATGTTCCAGGCAAGAAACACAGGGCAGCCGACACGATCTCCAGACAGCCCACTGGACAGGCCGAAAAACTGACCTTGACAGACGACATCGTGTCACTTGAACACCACTCTACTCCATCCTCATCCGGCCTTGCTGCTATTCGCAACCCTGCCCCGGACACCGAATTCGTTGAACCACTCGACTTGTCTGCATTTCAGCTGTCAACGGCTCCCATACAGAATGTCACTTGGGATAGAGTGCGTACAGCCACCACAGGTGAGCTACACCAACTCACCGACTTCATCCAGTGTGGCTTCCCACCTCACCGCCAGGATCTGCCCCCCAACCTACGCGACTACTATCAGTACAGAGATGACCTCACCACTGTCGATGGTGTCATCCTCTACAAGGCCCGTGTATTGATCCCGCCATCCTTAAGAGACGAGGTCATCGCAACTCTACACGCTGCACACCAAGGAACAACCTCCATGGCTGCGCGGGCAGAAACGTCTGTATTTTGGCCGGGCATGACCTCAGCAATACATGACAAGAGAGCATCATGTCAACACTGCAACCACAACGCCCCCTCCAACCCCAACCCCCCACCAACACCCACGGCCAGTCCCCAGTACCCATTCCAACTCATCTGTGCAGATTTCTTCCACTACAAAGGCCAACACTACCTCGTGATTGTGGATCGATACTCCAACTGGCCTATCGTGGAACGCGCCGACAATGGATCCAAGGGCCTCATCGCATGCCTCAAAGCCGCATTCGTCACATTCGGCATTGCTGAGGAACTCACGTCAGATGGCGGCCCAGAATTCAGATCAGCGGATTTCCAACGCTTCCTAGCACAATGGGGAGTCCATCACAGAGTATCGTCCGTCGCTTTCCCCCACAGCAACTGCAGAGCAGAAATTGGCGTCAAAACCACCAAACGTCTCCTCATGGACAACATCGCTGCAGACGGATCATTAAACAACGACGCCTTCCAAAGGGCAATTCTGCAGTACCGGAACACCCCCGACAGAGATACACGCATCTCACCAGCGCAATGTCTGTTTGGACGATCCATTCGGGACTTCATCCCCATCCTCCCTGGCCGATACGAACCTCACCACATGTGGCAGGACACACTAGCACGCCGTGAAGATGCCTTGCGAGACCGCCACATCAAGTGTGCAGAGCGATTGTCAGAGCACACCAAACGCCTCCCACCACTGGTCGTCGGCGACAAAGTGAGAATCCAAAACCAGACTGGACCTCACCCATTGAAGTGGGACAGAACTGGCGTCATCATCGAAGTCCGTCAATTCGACCAATACGCCATCAGAATTGATGGATCCCGACGCATAACATTAAGAAACCGCAAGTTCTTGCGAAAGTACATCCCTGCGATTGCTCCAATCGTCAACTACGGACGACTCCAACTTCCCTCGCCCCCACCACCAGATCTTGGACGCCCCCGTTCCCCAACAAGGGACAGCCAACCGCCTTCTGACCCAACACCTCCCACAATCCCTGACAAGGGCCACCCGGAACCGGTATACCTTGTGCCACCACACTCTCCGGCCCCGAACACTCCTCCCTCCTCTGACACCACTCCATCACTGGGGACAGGAAAACCCACAGTCCACGACACACAACCCACGCCTGACAGACCTGTCACCACAACCCCTGAACGCACTGTCCTCACTAGACCAGCCCGAGTCATCTTCCACACCAAAGACAACAACACACCACGCCGTTCTGGGCGGATGAGAAGCATGCCTAAGCATCTTCAGGACTACGTCCTTGACCCCTAAACACATCAGTGCCAACACGTAGTGCACGCTAGCAACCATCTCATGTCAAATCCTAGTCACATTTGCCACCACAAGCGGCCTATATCACAATGCTTGACCCATTTTCAGTCTTTTGATTTTAAGTTACTTTAACCTCCAAAGACTTGGGGGGAGATACATGATGTTCAGTCCCTAGCAGACGCTAACAGGGGAGACCACCGTCCTAACTTGCAACACAACTGAAGTAACCTCCCTTTACCAAAATGGCCTCACACGCAGCGTACCTTCCCGCGCGCATCCCACTTGCTAAAGTAAGTTTAGTATTGCCACTTCTGATGTTGTATAAGTGACTATAATGAATGCACATGATTGAAAGACATCTGTTCCATCCATACATCATCCATTACTTCTTTTGTCCATATTTACTAGCTTATCTTCTTCGTCTAACGTACTGCATCACGCACCGAAGTAGTGTATTTGTTTGATCTGTGCATTATTATGATGATTCGTCCCTTCTCTCCTCATACTTATCAGCCTTCGTTGTTTTCTTTCAGTTGTTTCAATCATTCGTTTGAGGACTCAATAAACCTGGACTCAACTAAATGCACACTTGTGTTATGATTCATCTAAGGAAGAAATTAATTGAGGTTGACAGGTTATCAGCCTTTGCAGGTCATATAAGGCCTTTGGCCACAAAGATCACGGGAGCTGGCTGAAGTAAGAGCAAGTAAAGTCTAATTAATCAGCTTTTACAAATAACGTAGGGACATCCGGCGGGTCTATTCTTACCCCCATCCCACAGGGGGTCTATTCTTACCCCCATCCCACAGGGGGTCTATTCTTACCCCCATCCCACAGGGGGTCTATTCTTACCCCCATCCCACAGGGGGTCTATTCTTACCCCCATCCCACAGGGCGCCTATTCTTACCCCCATCCCACAGGGGGTCTATTCTTACCCCCATCCCACAGGGGGTCTATTCTTACCCCCATCCCACAGGGGATCTATTCTTACCCCCATCCCACAGGGGGTATATTCTTACCCCCATCCCACAGGGGGTCTATTCTTACCCCCATCCCACAGGGGACGGTGTTATTGATTGATCGGCGTCCGTCAGTCCCTGAGGAACTGGATTTGGGCGGCTGGATCCCAGTCCCAACCTTTGACAGCGTCTGCTGTCACTGTGGAGACCACTGCGGGACTGCCAGTCCCTGTGGCAGGTCCGCATATGAAGGTTGAAGCAAGCTGTCTGCCGTGTGCTTGGCCTTCCTCTGGAGGCGCCTGCCCTCTGTCTGCTCCAGCTTCCTCTCAGTCAGGGAGAGACCACTCTAACTCCATGTCTGCAGGCGCACATGTCCAGAGCAGACGTGTGCGCGCCGATCCCCAGCGTCTTGAGATCACGTGTGTATGCGTCCGACCAAAGACACTAGTACCAAAGATCCTATATACACTAAGATGACTCACTCCGATACTTTGAGCGAGGTTTCTTTGAGAGTTACCTCCCCCTATGCGCATGTTGCTACTTCTGAGCGCTGCGTTGACATTGCATGTGTGCGTGCGTGTGGTGTGTGAAAGGAATAAAGTTTGGTGTGAATTATAATGTACAAGGTATGTATAGGTTTTTTGGATGTTTGTTGAAACCATGCATGTTTATTTTATTACTCTTTTGCTTTTAGACGGTAAATTTCTGTCTATGTACATAACGTAGCTGGGCTGGCTCTCTCTCTCTTCTCTCTCTCTCTCTCTCTCTCTCTCTCTCTCTCTCTCTCTCTCTCTCTCTCTCTCTCTCTCTTTCTCTTTCTCTCTCATTCCACCCTTATCTGTTTACCATTGTCTTCCTGTCTGGACCTGACCCTAACTAATGTCTCTCAGCATCGTTGTTTTCTCT
>JAWQFJ010028229.1:130000-141311 GCA_034096865.1 Theodoxus fluviatilis | reverse complement strand
ACTCCATGTAACTCATGTGAATCAAAGTTGTGCACGCGTACCACCGCTTGGCATAAATTCTAATAAATGTCGTTACTTGTCAATCAATGACTTTGTTTTTCATGTAAGGTTATTACACTTAGTAGTTTCTGGAATCTAAATTCAATCTGTACACTTTTTGGCTTCTCTCATTGTGTTTTTGTGTGCTGTGCGCGCACTGTGTGCATGTGTGTGTGTTTATGTTGATGTGTTTTGTGTTGTTTGTGTCCTTTCTCTCTCTCTCTACTCCTCTACTCTCTCTCTCTCTCTCTCTCCGCTCTCTCTCTCTCTCTCTCTCGCTCTCTCTCTCTCTCTCTCTCTCTCCTCTCTTCTCTCTCTCCCTCCCTCTCTCTCTCTCTCTCTCTCTCTCTCTCTCTCTCTTGTATCTGGCCGGGTAGGCTGCTGCGAGAATTCTTCTCCTTTTCAAGAAAATGCTACAGTTATTCAGTGAAGGATGCAAGAGCAGCTTTATCGGGCTTGGACAAGACCAACCCCGGAACCATGCATGCAGGTCCACCAAGGACAGTAATCTCAGGCCTGGAATAGTGCAAGGACCTGGATCACCAAGGGCTGTTCCAGGGCTGGCCCAATGACCATTTCTAGGCTGGGCCAGGGCTGGATGCCAGGGCTGGTCCAGGGCTGGATGCCAGGGCTGGTCCAGGGCTGGATGCCAGGGCTCGCCAGGGCTGGATGCCAGGGCTGGTCCAGGGCTGGCCCAATGACCATTTCTAGGCTGGGCCAGGGCTGGATGCCAGGGCTGGCCAGGGCTGGATGCCAGGGCTGGTCCAGGGCTGGTCCAGCCCTGGTGTGCTGTCTGGGGTGGCTTCGCCACTTCGATGAGAAGACCCTAAAACAATTTTAAGCACCCCCCCTCAAAAAACTTTGATCCGGCCCTGACCGGTACGTACCGGTACGTACCGGTAGGCCTCTTGAACAGGCCCCTGTTGGGCCCGTATTCACAACGGCGATTTATCTTTTTAACACTCGATTTATCCCCTAGCCCCGCGTTATCTTCATCGGTTAGATAAGGTACGCTCGTCAGAGGATCCTAGGTTGCGCTTTGCTATATATACTGGTTTCCAGCCAAGGGAGAGCGGAACAGGCAGTTGGAATCGTCTGAGTTTAGAGATAAATCGGAGTTAACATAAATCGCCGATAAATCGCCGTTGTGAATACGGGCCCTGGCCTACATGTATGTTATTTGTTTTTAACATTTGGATGTATAGAAAATTGATTTTTATGTATACATGTCATTGTAGGTACGTCAAGTTCCATATTTGAATTTTGCTTCTATGGTACACTATCTACCCAGTTTAGAATGCTTAAGAAATTGTACCTGTATAATTCTTGCGATAATTAGACTGACTCTCTCTCTCTCTCTCTCTCTCTCTCTCCCTCTCTCCCCCCCCCCCCCCCCCCCCCCCCCACCCCCCCCCATGTCACGAATGAGGAAGTCAGCAACAGGATCAGGAGAGCAATTGGACAGTACGAAGACCTGCTCACAATCGTGAAAAGCAGAAATTAAGCTGAAGGGGTACGGTCACGTGTCAAGAGGCAGTGGGCTGGCCAAGACCATCCTGCAAGGTACCGTACTAGGTGGGAGAAGGAGAGGCACGCAGAGAAAGAGGTGGGAAGACAAAATCAAAGAGTGGACAGGCTTGACCTTTGCTGACTCGCAGCGAGCCACAGAGGATAGAGCTCGATGGAGGAAGATTGTCCAAAAGTCATCAGTGGTGCCTCAACAATCCATCTCAGGGTTAAGAGACTGAACTGAACTGAACCAGTCAGATGAGATGGTATCTCGATTGACCCGGTTTGGTGACCACGTGATGAACCTAGAACTGGGGAGGCCGAGAGATGCCATAGCAATTAGTCCTGGGTCCAGTGAGATGGGAAAATGAAGGCTGATGAAGTTGGTGTACAGGAATTGTAGTGGCACCAAAGTGCTCCCTGCTACACTAGCCTAGGATCTTTGATGTCTACAATCTTTTATGTCAACTTTTTTTCAATTACTCTGCCTAGGTATTTACAGTGCTACACTCTCAATTTCTGCCCCTTCATGCACACCCGTTCATATAAGTTCTTTCCTGTTTCTGTTACTCCTGTTCTATAGAAACTCTCCCTTCTCCGCTTGAAGGGGCACGTACTTACCCAAGCTTTGGGTCCACTAGCTACGGCACTCCTGCATCATTGGGTGAGCTCCCTTTACGCCCTCTTCAACGCATTCTAAAAATAGTAACTTGTCTGTGGGATATAAGCGATGTGCTCCTACCAGTGGCGTCACTTCTATCCTGGATCGTGCGGAGTTCAGGTGCGATGCATGTGTCTGCTGTAAAAGTGTTACTGGTTACAAGCCAATAACTCGATCTTAGGATGTCAAAAAGGTTTGTGAGTTCATGGCTGTCGTGGGGAGAGTGTGATTCATTTCATTAATGTGTTCGCTTTGCATGCAAACATACCCAATATACATGGTCACTGTTTTCACAAGATCGAAGATGAGTTTACTTGGTTTATGTGTCGCTGATCTGGGACATTTGGCATCGATGAAGTCCCGAAGCCTTTTGATACATGCTTATACACTTAGGGAGGGCAGACCTACGTGGTCTTCGCCGCTCTCAGGCCTCTTATAGTTTCTTGTAAGGTCAGCAGCAAGCAGAAAGAGTGAAACCCTTGACTGCTTGAGTCTGTGGTTGTGCATTCTTGACTGCGTGCCCGCACGCGTGTGTACGTTGTAAGTGTGCGTGTGATATACGCATGTAAAGTATTCCGTGTAAGTGTTGATGTGTCAATATAATGTGTACCTTCTGCACACGTGTAAACAGGCCCTTGCATATTATGTGAGTGCGTGTCTCTCTCTCTCTCTCTCTCTCTCTCTCTCTCTCTCTCTCTCTCTCTCTCTCTCTCTCTCTCTCTCTCTCTCTCTCTCTCTCACACACACACACACACACACACACACACATACACACACACACACATGATATTTTTCTCTCTCTCTCTCTCTCTCTCTCTCTCTCTCTCTCTCTCTCTCTCTCTCTCTCTCTCTCTCCCCCCTCCCCCCTCCTCTCCCCCCCCCCCCCTCTCTCTCTCTCTCGGGGGTGCATGCATGCTCGCTCTCACGTGCTTGCTTGCTCTTCCTCCCTCTTCCCTCCCTCCCTCTTCCTGTGTGCACCTGTTGGTGTGTATACATGTATAGATTGGTCTCTCAGTCTTTGTCTTTGTAGCTCACTCTTTTAACTCTTAGTCTCTCACTCTCTGTATCCTCTTTTGGTCTACTTGGTCATCTACTAACGTGCCTGCCTGCCAGATGAGGCCACCTGGCTGTCTCTCAACTTTCACTGTCTTCTTTCCCTTATACTTCCATTACCTCTTTAGATATCTTGCAGATACAGATAAACCCAATTTATTACCCATCATCCATTTTCTGGAAGAAAAAAGAGAGGAATTCAGCAGGCTGGGTAATAAACCAAACCAATCATACCAGTAAACCTTTTTTTATATTAAAAGGGCATTTAAGCAGGATGGGAAATTATATGGATGGTCACTAATGAGGGTTCATCTGTGCCAGTAATCTTTGTCTGACAGAAGCATTAGACTTTAATTTCCATTGCTCTCATTTCAGACTGAATTGAATAAAGTACAGAACAGCATTAGATCCCTCCACCATGTCTACTACTACAAGCACCTGTGTTCCTACAACTACCGCTAGTGGCTGTGCTTCCACCACCAAGGCCGGTGGTGATGCCAGCAAACCAGCATCAGATGCCATTCTGCGGAAGCTGGCCAAGCACTCCTTTGACATCAAGTTTGACCTGGAGAACACAGAGTACACACCCATTGAAAAGATTGGCATTGGTGCCTATGGCGTTGTCTGCTCTGCTATCCACAAGAAGATGCAAGACAAGGTGGCCATCAAGAAAATTCCCAGTGTCTTTGATGCCCCTGTCATTACCAAGAGGACATATAGAGAAATAAAGATCCTGAAGCATTTCAAGCATGACAACATCATCTGCATCAGGGAGATCCTCCGACCAAAGCAGTCTTTTGAAAGTTTCAATGAGATCTACGTTGTGTTTGACTTGATGGAGAGTGACCTGCACAGGATTATCTACTCGGATCAAATGCTGACAGAGGAGCACATTCGGTACTTCCTCTTCCAGATCCTTCGAGGCCTGAAGTACATCCACTCTGCCAATGTAATTCACCGGGACCTCAAACCCAGCAACATTCTTGTCAATGAGGACTGCCACTTGAGAATTGGAGACTTTGGTAAGAAATGGCGTTGGTTGAGATGTAGTCATGGTGAAAAGTTGCAGCTGGTATTTTTATCTTCTGTCTGCTGAATACCATTATGGGTTCTGGTCTTTAACTGCTGCTTTTATTTTCCAAAAATGACTTTATCAAAACCTGCACAGTGCTGAAATCTGGGTTTGTCTTCTTTTTTGGTTGGAGGGGGGGGGGATTGCATTTCCATTCTGTGCCTCATCATGGGAGATTCTCTATCAGCAGTTAGAATCCCATTCTTTCCTTGTTGTGACACCTGGCACATGTAGTGGCTCCAAGTACATGACAGTGTGGGAACCATATTCTATAAGGGTTACATGCAGTGAGAAGCAGTAAAGAGCTCAATGACTGCAGCAGTGTGGTCTTCAGAAGAAACGCTGGACATTGTGTGAAATCCCTTGATGTGAATTGCCATCATCAGTTCAGTTCAGTTCAGTCTCTTAACCCTAAGATGGGTTGTTGAGGCACCACTGATGACTTTCGGACAATCTTCCTCCATCAATCTCTATCCTCTGTGGCTCGCTGTGAGTCAGCAAAGGTCAAGCCTGTCCACTCTGGTGTTGTCTTTCCACCTCTTTCTCTGCCTGCCTCTCCTTCTCCCACCTGGTACGGTACCTTGCAGGATGGTCTTGGCCAGCCCACTGCCTCTTGACACGTGACCGTACCACTTCAGCTTTTTGCTTTTCACGATTGAGAGCAGGTCTTCGTACTGTCCAATTGCTCTCCTGATCCTGTTGCTGACTTCCTCATTCGTGACATGGTCTTTATATGAGATGTTCAGAGTCTTGCTGTAGCATCTCATTTTTAGGGCTTGTATCCGTCTCTGCAGTTCAGATGTGAGTGTCCAGGACTCGCATGCATACAAGAATACGGAGATGGCCACCGTGCGCATGAGCCTGATCTTCGATGCGAGAGTGATATTTCTGTAACGCCATATTGGCTTCAACTTTGCCAATGCTGCTGCTGTTTGTGCTATCCTGGACAGTATCTCTGGTTTGGACCCTTCGTCAGTCACAATAGATCCCAGGTATTTGAAGTTTTTCACACATCACAGCTTCCAGTTTTTGGCCCTTCATTTTGATTTTCATTTTGAAGCCCCGAGGGTTGTTCGTCATCACCTTGGTCTTCTCAGATTGCCATCATATGTAAAATTAAATGAATGTCAGTGGCCTGTGTTGATAATCAGTGGTTCTTTTTCATGTCCATTCTTCTCTGAGGTCAGACGGATTTAGGAGTCCGTGCTAACTTCAGAACTAGTTTCCATGTCAGAGGCCTGGTTAACCAGGAACTGGTTTTGATTTGAGGTAGAAGTTATTATAGACATGTTAAGGGCAATCTTGTGTGATTAGTGGATGTTTAAACTGAAAATTTGAGGCAGTCCCAGATGCTACTGCTTGGACAATCAGCAAAGTACAAAATGCCTTGATTATGCAACTGTTTCACTTATCTCTGTAACCATATCAGACCCAAGCATGTCCTACATTATGTACTATCACTCACTTTCCTCACAGTCCCAATGTTGAGCGGAATGTCTGCATGTTCCAATACTTTTTGTAACTGAACAAGAAAACTTGACTGACATTTTGAAAACAACAAAGTGAGGTTTTTCACCACAAAATTAACAAGATTTTAAAATACAAATTGTAGGAAAAATGGTATGTTTATTGCATGTGACGTGCTCGCTCTTCACTTAAGTTTAACTTATCCCAACTGAATAAATTAAATGGCTTGTTTCAATGTCTAGGGGTAAAATCTTGAAGAACCAATGCACGCACCTTCATTTCCTCACTCAAACTACTGATGTAAACTGTCTGATAGTAAAGAAATGGCAAAACCAGTATCAATATTCAAATGGATATTTTAATTATTCATCCCCAATCACCCTAGAAAGGGGAAAGGGCGTCAAGCGCCACAAAATTCATCAAATGCAATCATAGTTAAACAAGGATTCAGCAATCATGACAAAACTCGCGAGGAGGGAAAACAAACATGGAAAATAAACGTCTGCCCTGAGCCAAGTAAAAAAAACAATGTACTTATCTGACCTCTGGATGAAACCGTGGAGCAGTTGTTGCACGGGCTTAACCCCCACGCCTAGTGCGTGCTACACAGGGGTTGAGAGACAGGGGAAGGGGGGCTGAGTGCACCGACATTGCAGCCGGTGACTCGGGAAATTCACCACAACGATGAAAAGGTACGGAGACTCGACATTCTCTCTGGTGTTCTACTTCTGGGTCGTAGAGATGGAGGGGACTCGTTCTTCCTTCTTCTTCCCTGTAGAGGAGTCGGTTTTTCTGCGAGACAGGCCGCCTCGCTTCAGACAAGCAGGCAAGCAGGCCGGCAGGCAGGCAGGCAGGCAGGCAATCCACCACTTCATCACCCCACTGGCAAGGGGGTTTTCTTCTAGTCGGTTCCGGGCGGGCTGCGGCTTCTCTCCGCTATCATTCTCCTTTTTCCTCCTCATTACATGGCCACCGCCAAGGGAAAAAACACCTATCCTAAGCAGGGCGCCAGCATCTTCGAGGATTCTGCTTTGCTAAAAATAAATGTAATGACGCCCCGAACATTCTGCAACACTTGCTTAAATGCACTCTCTGACGTCACACTGTTCACTCTGTCCAATCCCCACAGCTCATCCCACTCCGCTCTGATTGATCAGTTCACTAGCTGAAAGTCATAGATTGGTTGACGTGAAAACGCCAGTGGAGTCCACAACTCATAACACTTCCAAGTCATTCTCCTTACACAGGGGTCATTTCTCTGCTAACACCGGCTCAGGGCAAGGAAAAAATCACTAAGGCTACGGCTCAGCAGACACCTGGTAATAATAATAATAAACAGAAGATATGGAAAACGTTGTCTCGCCACATTGCACATGTGGGTTATTTTAGTTTGTGTAAAGATAGGATTGTTGAATGGTTTCTGGCAAGATTCATTGCTTCAAAAGAGGACTGTCTTGTCAGAAAAAATGGTGAGTGATGTCTGCTGATTTTTTTGTTATGATAGATATATATGTTTAGTGATGATCTTGGGAGTGGGTATGAGTTCGGTGACCAAGTTTGGATTAGGCTCCATCTTTCAGGGTGATATGAACCCACAGTCAGATCTGAATGATCTGACCCTGCCCCAATGACCCCAGGTAGCCTCTTGACCTGCATGTGGCCGCCCCTGGCTGAGCTACTGGAGCAGGCCCTGAAAGCCCAGCAGCCAGGGGCTGAGCTACTGGAGCAGGCCCTGAAAGCCCAGCAGGCCCTGGCTGAGCTACTGGAGCAGGCCCAGAAAGCCCAGCAGGCCCTGGCTGAGCTACTGGAGCAGGCCCTGAAAGCCCAGCAGCCCCTGGCTGAGCTACTGGAGCAGGCCCTGAAAGCCCAGCAGCCCCTGGCTGAGCTACTGGAGCAGGCCCTGAAAGCCCAGCAGCCCCTGGCTGAGCTACTGGAGCAGGCCCTGAAAGCCCAGCAGCCCCTGGCTGAGCTACTGGAGCAGGCCCTGAAAGCCCAGCAGCCCCTGGCTGAGCTACTGGAGCAGGCCCTGAAAGCCCAGCAGCCCCTGGCTGAGCTACTGGAGCAGGCCCTGAAAGCCCAGCAGCCCCTGGCTGAGCTACTGGAGCAGGCCCTGAAAGCCCAGCAGCCCCTGGCTGAGCTACTGGAGCAGGCCCTGAAAGCCCAGCAGCCCCTGGCTGAGCTACTGGAGCAGGCCCTGAAAGCCCAGCAGCCCCTGGCTGAGCTACTGGAGCAGGCCCTGAAAGCCCAGCAGCCCCTGGCTGAGCTACTGGAGCAGGCCCTGAAAGCCCAGCAGCCAGGGGCTCCAGATGATGAGGGTGCATCAAGCTGCCCCAGCAGTGTGTTTCCCTTGACTCAGCCTCCTGATGACTGCCTGATGTTAGTTCAAAAACTGCTCCAACAACTTTGGCTTTGTTTGATATATGCATGGTCACAAATATTGCATTGCCCATCTAAACAGCAATTATTCTGGTTTACCACGCAAGGTAGAGTGAAAGTTCTTACAATGTGTCCATCTGTAGTTTGCATACAACCTTTTCTGATAATGCATGGTACAAAAGTAACGGGTTTACCAGACAATGTCGCCCTGATTTCTCTCTCCAGGAATGGCTCGAGGATTGTTCTCTGGCAAAAATGTGCCTGAGCACTTTATGACACAGTATGTAGCCACGCGCTGGTACCGAGCACCGGAGATACTGCTGTCACTGGTGGAGTATGATACAGCCGTAGACATGTGGTCCGTGGGCTGCATCTTTGCTGAGATGCTTGGTCGAAAGCACCTTTTCCCTGGTAAGTTGTGTGTGTATTTGTGTGTGTGCATGTGTGTGTGTGTGCATGTGTTTGCATGTGTGTTTGTGTGTGTGTGTGTGTATGTTTGTGTGTATATATGTAAGCATGTGTGTGTGTGTGTGTGTGCATGCATATGTGTGTGTGCGTGCACATGTGTGTGTGTGCTTGGGTGAGAGAGAGAGGATTTGGGGAGTGCAGTGGATGTGCTTTGCAGAGACATTTTTTGCATTGATTGCTTTGCAGATGACCTTCTTTGTAGTCGTGTATTGATGATGAGCTGTTTAGTCCCTAGTGGATGAGTTCATAGCTTGAATGTATGTGTGTGTGTGTGTGAGAGAGTGTAGGTTGTGTGTGTGTGTGTGTGTGTGTGTGTGTGTATAAAAAGGGAGCCTCATAGTCCAGTCAGGAGTCTTACTGAGTCTTACTGGAATTCAGGCACCTTGGAAAGACCCTTGCATGCAGCAGCATAACTTGCCTGACTGGTGTTAATAGGACCTCATATCCCCATGACAGACATCAAACAAGTATGACAAAAAGAGTTGTTCATTACAGACATTAGTTGGTTGTTCTATCTGTTTTTGGCCATGATCTCATGCAATTGGATGGACACACTTAAACAGTTTTGGATATCGACATCCCTGCATACAGTGGTAACTGTGCTGTTGATAATGGCTGAGGTCGACAACTTATAACAGTTGTGTCTTTGTTTGCAGGGACAAACTATCTGTCTCAGCTGAAGCTGATCATTGGAGTCCTTGGCTCCCCTTCAGACAGCCTCATGAACAACATCCAGGTGGACGTCATTGGAGAATTAATCCGAAGTGAGTCATGCTCTTTCTCTGTTGTTTTTGGTCATCAGAGAAAGTTGTTTGTTCTCTCTCTCTCTCTCTCTCTCTCTCTCTCTCTCTCTCTCTCTCTCTCTCTCTCTCTCTCTCTCTCTCTCTCTCTCTCTCTATCTCTCTCAAATAACTTACCTCCAGCAGAGAATTGCAGAACATAAGTTTCTTTATCCTTTACATCTTACCTGGGAATTTGTAAACACACTTCTCTAGATGCGTCATAAATGTACCCATGTGGAAAGTGTCTTTTCATTGAGATGAATATCTGAAATTTACCAATCCATAACAGGATGGCCTGTCTTTGGTCATCTTCATCTGCTTGGTGCAAGTGGTGTGAGTTAGTATGGTAGTATCTCTTTTTGACTCGAGTCACCTTTGAAGAAGAGGGAGCACAGAGAATGTTAAGTGTACTCAGTTGACCTCACTGCCTGC
Source organism: Theodoxus fluviatilis (assembly GCA_034096865.1). Lineage (NCBI taxonomy): Eukaryota > Metazoa > Mollusca > Gastropoda > Cycloneritida > Neritidae > Theodoxus > Theodoxus fluviatilis. The sequence goes on along the minus strand of JAWQFJ010028229.1, from coordinate 131,452 downwards.
TGAAAGTTGTAATTGGTGCACTGATACTGAAGACCTTGTCCGTCGTAGTGCCACCTTTTCATGGCACTGGATGGTAGGAGGCACTGATGGTGGTGCCTTTGCTTGCAGAGTTTGGACAAAGGGCAGCAGTGCCATGGCTCAAGCTGTTTCCCAAGGCCTCCAAGAAAGCACTGAACCTCCTGGGAGCCATGCTGGTCTTGGACCCTGCGCAGCGCATCACCGTGGAGCGCTCCCTGCAGCACCCCTTCCTCTCCAAGTATCACGACCCTGACGATGAACCCATCTGTGTGCCTGCTTTTGACTTTGACTTTGAAAAAGAGGTGAGCTGCATGGTAACTAGGATCTTACTTCAGAGCATAAGGAGATTTCATCCATAGCTCATCTTCTTTGAAGTTGGAAGTATTTTGTATTTATTTGAGTACTCTTTTTGTCTTGGATGCATCTTCAAACACTGAGACTACAAACGTTGTTTTCTTGGAAGAAATAATTGCAAAGTCTTGAAATAACCCCCTGCCTGGTTATGCATTTCTCTGATTTACTTCTTGATCTTTGTAGAAAATTGTTCTAGATGAATTTGCTATCCATGTTAGAGCTGTGTAGTGATGCATTTTGCCGCACTGCATAGAACCTGACCAAGGAGCAACTGCGGAAGTCCATCTATGAAGAGATCATGGAGTTCCACCAGCCACGAACTCCAGCCCTCAGCTTCAGCGCCTTCCTTAGACCGGCACCACGACCTGACTCGGGGTCAGAGGATGCAGGGTCTGACAAGGCCAGCAGTGACGAGACAGCAGCCCAGTCCACCAGTGCTCAGCCTGCTGAGAGCAATGACGAGGAGGTCTTCAAGAAGCCTGCCACCAAGAAGTCACCAGTGTCCCTTGATGGCAACCTGCTGCAGGTGTGTGCGGTAATTTGAGAGACCTGCTAATGGTATAGTGGCACATCCAACTTATCATCACAGGGCTGTAGCCTTGCTGGAGAAAATAAAGAAAACATTTATGAACAAAATGAAAGAATGGACAAGAATGTGAGACTGTGTTGTGAGACTAGCTCTATTGTGAGGCTGACTTCTGTGTGGCACTTTTTTTCTCTCTGTGATTAAGTTGAATGTGGCCTTATGATATAAGATACACCAGTCTTAAAGCCTTGCTTTATTGAATTTCAATTAAGAATATGAATTGGAGATTCCACCATAATTAATTTTAAAAGCAGGATTTTAATTGAGATTGGATCTGTTGTCTGAAGATTGATATGTAGTGCTGTGCTAGTGATGAATGCTTTCATGAAACTTGTGTTTGTGTCTGAGAAAACTGCATAGGGGAAACAGTGGGAAATGTTACCCTGCTGCCTACCTGTCCTACACTGAAAGTATATTTCCTCAGCGGGGAGGCAGGAAGCAGTCAGCTTTACTGGTTTTGATGACAGCATGTGAGGCTATGCTTCCAATTGCAG